>SNQJ01S0013966.1:65931-78803 GCA_010110895.2 Picea sitchensis
AAGAGTTTCTTTCGAAACATTGTTTACATAAAAAAGAAAATGCAAATTAAGAGCATAATAGAGTGTAGAAAAAACATATGTCTAAAATTGATTATGATGGAAATTTTGATTCATAATGTCCTCTCTTTTGTTTTCTTTGTTGAAATTGTTTCCTTTTTAAAAATGTTTATATTTGTTTCACCTACTTAGCCTATAATAAGTTCATTGGTTCTTGATCCAATATGACCTAATTGAAATTATTTTCCTCCGCCTCTATCTAATTTGTGTATCTATTAGTTCGGTACTAAGTTGTGAATAAGATCAACTTTTCTTCCTCCTTTGCAGTAAGGGTTTAAGAGAGTCATGGTTTCCCTCATGGAGAGGGTGGGTGTGAACTAATTTTATTTTTAGCTTGGTGAAAGATACAATTGGAGAAAGGGGTGCATTCATAATATCTTGAGAAACAGATAGTTGAGATGCTAGAGAATCTTTACATATCAAGTGGTCGGTCCCCAAGCTCCCACCCACTAGGTTAGTTTCTTCTAGGATTTTATTACTTGCCCAATTTTTTTAGTACAATTGGTTACTATGTACATATCCTATTTAATAGTAGGTCTCACATATTAAGGAAACATGTTCACATTCTAGTGGTTGAATCTAGATATAGTCTATAGGCTCCACCTTGCTTCTATTTCCATTAGACTTTGTTTCTACATTTATCGGGCTTATTTGTAAACCTCTAACTTCATCTTCATGGTTGTAATTTTCTTGTGCATCCTCCATCTCTCTAGTCCTAATTTATGAACCTAATTTGTTCATCATGTACCCCTAATTCTGCAAAACATTGCATGCAATAATTATTTTTTGAAATTATGCATATCGTAAAATTCTCATTAATTAGGCTACATATCCTTCTTCATCTCAATTTATGAAGAATTTAATAATGTAATAAACCAAATTTAGAGAATTTTGACATAATATCCTATAAATCATATTTCCATTGAATATACTCATGCCTCATTCCAAGTTTTGAGTTGAAATCTATGGATTTTTGAATTGTCATTTCTACTCATTTGTCCTTTTCTCACTAGTGCAATTTAGCTCAAAGGCCTACTTTAGCTAAATGTAGAAGAAAATGTGGTGAGAAATAGGAAAACTTCTATATTGGGCATTGATATAATTCCTAATTTTGACTACACAACAACCTTTATATTGGATATTTAAAGCTCCATTCAAATTCTGCATCACTTTGGAATTGCCAACTTTGTCCTTTTCACATTTTCTCTATTCTAAGAATTTTTAGTGAAAATTGTTTTCTCCCAAATGGAGATAAAATGGGGAAACTTTAGTATGAAAAAGTTGTCTATATTTTTGAGGTAAAATTTTGACTAAATAATTTTTTCTATATTTTTTTATTTGGGGTCCCTTTCCCTCTCAAAATCCTAAAAAACTCCAAAAAAATGTTGAAATAGTGGATTTTTGCCTATTTCTATATCTCCATTCCAACGCTCTTGGAATTTTGCTAAAATCTCCATTAGGTTTCATCAATTTTCTTCCCTAGATCTCTGTAAAAAAATTCATTAGAAACAAGGCCTCTATCAAGGAGTACCACCTTAATCTTAAAAAATCATTAATTTGTACTTTCTAGAAAACTAGAGCAGAATTTGTCAGTGGCCTTCATTGACACTTTTGTAGTCCTCCTCACTATGGACTTAACACTGAAATTTCACCTAGTTATGAGATTTTTTCTCCTATTATGGCCAAAATAATATTTTTTCTCGAAACGTTTTTTTTCATTTTATATTTTTTATACCATCACCTTGCTGATGTGGAAAACTAGCTAACATGGCAAGGCCATCCATAGCAAGGATTTATCTTAACCACGATGCATAACGTTTCTTCCATTTTGTGATGTGTTGTATGAGAAATATTTTTCAATGTGACATATCGCATATCCATAAAACTCTTTATCATATGTGAAACATTTTATTCATTTGTTGCACGAGAAAATTTTTCCCATGCGACTGATCAAAAGATCTTTATCACATGGAAAAAGTTTACCTCATGTGATGTATCGCATGGCCATAAAAATATATTTCTTGCATTAAGTATTTTACTTATATTTTTTTATGACTTTTCCCCTTTATATTTTTCGCATGTGAAAGTTTTATGCATGTGATGCATTGCATGGCCAGTAAAATATTTTCCCCGCGATACACTTGCCTTAGAATATTTATCACGTTGCTTCAAAGATATTTATCACTTGAAACAAATATTTCCTCTTTGCAATGTATTGTGTCGATATTTTAATTGGTGTGATACACCGCATCGCACCAAAAATATTTTCTATTGACATTATTTTTGTCTATTTCTTTATCGCGTCGTGACCATCTTTATTTCCTTATGATAAAGGTAATTTTTCCTTCCTTTATAACATCGCCATAAATTCTTCTTCCTTTTCGTGTATCACACCAACATTATTATAGTGCAACTAATTGCATCGCACCAAACATCTTTTTGTGTGACACGCAAGAATTTCTCAAGTTTATTAAAAACATTTCTATGTCTTGAAGCCTTTCCCTCAAGAAGGAAAATTTCTTATGGTGCAACATATCACACTAAAATAATTTGTGTTCGATACATTGCACTGCACCAAATATCCTATTTGTGTGATAAACAATATTCTCAATTTTTTTCTAAATCTCAATTTTTCATTTCCAAAGATAATATTGTGTCACATGAACAATATTTCATGCTATACACAATGTATTGCAAAAAAAATATTTTCTTTCAATAAAAAAAATTCTCAATCTTTCCTCTTCTTGTTTTTTCACTTAGTCATTTTTCAAAAATTAAACACGCGACTTCCATGGATTTAGCAATTTCAGTCTACAAGGATAAAATTCATCGGCCAAGTTCATAAACTTGACATACCCATGTTGATTTCTGGCCAAAATAAGCCCAAAATTTGGGGGTTTCACCCAAATTATTCTCCCCTTTCTCACAAGGTATTTGTCAACAAATTGCAAGAAAAGAGTGCCTCTACTATTCTATAGTAGACTCATGCAAGCCTGGTGTTGAAATCAAGGCCTTGATACCAATATGTAATGTACTCGTTACCCAAGGAAAACAACATACTCTAATACCAATTAAAATGAATGTGTCTAGCATGACAAAAAGACGCATGCAACTATCAATAAATTTTAAAATTCGTAAATATAGATTATTCCTCAACACAACATTTAAATACATAGCACATAAACTAAACACAACATTCTAGCATAGTATTAAAACTATAAATAAGAGTAGTGACCAAAACACTTATCTTTATAAATATTTACACACTAGTTGTAAATGAAGGATGTTCCACCCAACCATAGACTTTGTTGCTCCAATTCTCTTAGTAGCAAATCACCTTCGAGCTAGGGCTATGATTCAATAAGAAAATAAAGACTCTTGTGTGTTAGCACTCTATATTTTCTCAGGTTGAAGAAGAAATGGGCACAGGTAACTACAAAACCACTTTGGAGTCAAGGATCTAGCCCTCCAAGACTCAGAGAGGGATCTATTTGTATGATTTAGTTTTGTTTGGATTAGAATGTTAGGCTAGTTAGAAAGTACAAGGTTGTTTGTTTGTTTTGAATTTTTTCGTTGGAAAAGGGTAAAATGGGTCATTGGTCAAATGGAGTCACAGTTCAGAATTGATCAAAACTAGGTCTTAACATGCTAATATTGCAGGGTAGGATAGGCAAATTCACTGGATCTTCAAGATTTAATGCATGGAAAAGATGGAACAAGTAAAAAAATCCAAATAAAAACAGAGAAACTAAGAATTCTGAGGTTAATCTTTAGTGGAAAAAACAGAAATTATTCCAAGTAAGTGACAGAGGGTACATTTAAACCAATTATGTCCTTTTATCTCCTTAAAATAATTCAAAATGTAGAAAACAGTATGGTAAACGAAAGAAAACAATTAACACGGAGATTACTTCACCAATGAAACTGACACAAGAATCTTGTAATGTTGCGACTGTATTACTGAAATTTGATCCATGGAGAATCTGTGAGCTGCTTTATAAAATTAGTTCCATCCTTGAAAAAGGTCCCAACTGATCAACACAAAATACTCTGAAATCAGAAATATTTATAAGTTATCTACATTGTTCCTGCCATTAATGACCAAGATATAAATTAGGAAATCTAAACTAACTATATCTTTAATTATAATAATATATATATCATGCTGATCTACTCAGATTTCTTGTGTTTGATTTGATGGAGGTTGTTGACGATCTGTCTTCACTTTTGTTGTGTTGTTGGTCTTTTGTTATTAATTGTGGCCACCTCTGATAGAATTGGGCAGTAGAATCTCGAGACGATTGATTGCATGCCGATATTATGTTACCAGGTATACCAAAGCTTCTGACACCTCGTATATTTTCCTTCATGAACTCAGTTGCCATCTGTTTCATTGAGTAGATTCACCTCTCGAAATTTTGAAAACATAAGGTCCAAGGAAGTCTTCTATTCTCCCAATATGAGATAGTTGTGTAAAATCTGGGGGAGTTTTTTGTATATTATCTTGTTCTGAGAAAAAACCACTCTCAGTTTTTTGAAATTCATCTCTAGCTATCTGGGATCTAGGTTTGAAAATGATGTGTCAAACATGAAAATCCGGAATCCCAAAAAATAGGGCTCAAAGATTCTCTCTATTATCCAAAACCATGGCACCTGTGCAAAATCTGAGAGAGGTTATTTAAGTTCAACTCGTTGTGAAGAAAACCTTGTTTCGGTTTTTCAAAATAAGCCTTGGTTTGCACGGAAACCACCTCAATAGACAACTGGTCAAAAATGGTTTCGGGAGTGGTTTTCAGAGGGGGGAGAGTGGATTTCGAAGGGGGGTAGGGTGGTAAGTGCTATTAAGGGGGGGTCCAAAATATTGTGGTAACGACATGTGGAAGGGTTGGTTTTAGTTTCCATACCCCCCTTTGGTTGAATGACGTAAGGGGGGGTCTGGAATATGAAAAAGGGGAGTGGGTTTTAGAGTTCAGATATAATTGTTTTTAGTTTTTATTTTATTGTATTTTGTTTTTTATTTGTTTTATTTTTATTTTATTTTTATTATGTTTTATGTGTTTTTGTTTTATTATATTTTGTTTTTATTTCTTACTTGTTTTAATTTTTAAATTGTTTTATTTCATTTTGTTTTAATTTTTAGATTGTTTTATTTTTTTATGTTTTATTTTTTGTTTTTTAATTTTTTGTTTAATTTTTAATTAATTATTGTTAATTATTTACAAACATAGGTGTTAATTAATTTTTAATTAATTTTTAATTAATTAGTAATTAATTAGTAATTAATTATTAATTAATTAGTAATTAATTATTAATTAATTAGTAATTAATTTGTTATTAGCAACTCTAACCTAGTTTTACTAATCTAACTACACTTAATATTACTACTAACCTAATTAAATTAACGTTACTATGCCAATTAATATTAACAATGCCACTAACAATTCA
Organism: Picea sitchensis; assembly: GCA_010110895.2. NCBI lineage: Eukaryota > Viridiplantae > Streptophyta > Pinopsida > Pinales > Pinaceae > Picea > Picea sitchensis. The sequence goes on from SNQJ01S0013966.1 coordinate 71,434, forward strand.
TTATTAACCTATTGTTTTTTTAGCCTAAGCTTGTTTATTCATGCAGAGACAAAATTGATGGAGGGGTGAAGAAGTGGAGGGTGAGGGAATGAAGGGCACAATAGTAGATGGGTTAGAAAGGATAAGTGGATGATGTAGCAGAAATATGGGTGAAGGATGATGCAAAATGGAGGGGGAAGCGAGGCAAGTCAGCAGGCCAGGAGTTTCATCATGAGACCAACAAATGATATCTGAATCATCAGATTTCCTATAATTATAGGACCCTATCATAGGTTCCACATAGGGATGGCAGCTCTTTCAAGAAGTGACAAGAACCACAGAACTCTAAACACGTAGACTAGTGTTTTATCTGTTGGGATGATCCCAAACTGCAACCTTTCATATCCAACATCCTCTGTGGCTGATCTTTAAGAAAAAAATTGATCTTTATATTGAATATGAACTAAGAAAATATTTGAAACATTCTCACAACCCTGAGCTAATTTTTCACACTACAAACCTGACTATTGAAAATATGCTTACCTGGTAAGCTTATTTATGTACACATAATCTTATTCTAACATGTTGAAATTATGTTTAGTTAGGTAATGGAAAAATGCCAATGAAGCCAATCTATTAGCTGATCCAATAGCTCATCTATTTTACTGTTTTTAACAGTCATCAAAACTAGATCTTGCAAAGGCATAAGGAACTGATTTCCAACCCGATCTTCATAGCATAAAGCTTTGGAACTGTGGGAAATCAAAGAGGTTTCAGGTATCAATTGACATTCTGAAAAGAATATCTCCTCCATATATGTAGCTATAGGGTCATAATGGAAATGACCTATTCCTTGATATTCAAATTCAGCCAAATCAAGGTCATGACTGGGAATTTCACATATGTTATCTGTATCAACATACAACTTCCGATTTAAGTGCAGGTTTTCAAATGGATTTTGAAATGAGACTCCAACTGAACCAAACTAGGAAACCGATGGCCTAATCATGTCTATATAAAAAATTATTTTAACCCCACAGCTAGCAAATGGAACATGAATCTGACTACATAGATCATCCAACACATCAGCTATTGGGTCTTGTAGAAACTAAAATGATTGTTGCATTGGTGGAAATGATTCCAACATGACTACATGCTTTTCTATAGGCTTACCAATCCTTGATTCAAAGATATTAGTATCATTTTCCTTCAAAAACTGAAATGAATTAAAGCTTAATGGTACAGAATTATACTGCATCATTTCATCTGTGGTTTGAAAATAATTGTAACTCGGGGGATACAATCCTAGATCTAGAACATCTTCCATGTCATCAATGACATTCTCAACTGATTCATTAGAACATTCTCCACCCCTACTACTGAAAACTTTCTTACAGTTTTCTCTCAGAAATTGAAATGAAGAAAAACATAAGGGAAAAGAAGTTCCACTTACTATGATATTTTCTACACTTTGCTCATTGTTGTCATAATTAATATGCACAGCTTCATTGTCATATTTGAGTTGTAACTAAGTTTCCTTCTCCCAAAAAAATGCTATTGGCTTCTTCAAATAGTCAACATTGATTTCAAACATATAATCATCATCATATTGATCATACTTGGGTAGATCATCCAGTTAAGAAAAGTAATCAATCATGCACATGAGATCAGTTGATTTCTCCTATGGAGGATGATTTTGAATTTCATCATTGACCATGTTGTGAATTGAACACATAAAATAATCATTTTCTGATCTATGATACCAAGGATGAGATGAAAAATGTTTGGGAACAATGACCCTTTCTTTCTCTGTAACCAATGGAACATGATGCTTTTGGAGAGCAATTTCATTTCTCGTGATAACTTTTTGCATCATTTCTTTCATTGTGTTGGTCAAAATGTCTAGTTTTTCTTCTAAATATTTCAGTTGCTCCTTTGTTATTTTCTTCCTTTCTTCTTCCTTGATCTTCGACCTTTTGATCAACAAATTATCTTCCACACTAATTTCCCTATCCTACATCTCCCTGAGTGTAGTATTTTTCCTTTCTCTCAACTGAAATACCATCTCCAGATCAAAGGCATCTAGGTAGTGTAAGAGAGCTAAACCAGGAGGAGGTTTTATATCAACAGGCATTGAATTGTAAACTTGATTGAATCTAGATGAAAAGTGTTGCACTGTTTCTCCTGGTTGTCTTTTCAAATGATCATATTCTTCTAAAATGGGAAAAATATTTCTCTTAATCTCCCATTTATTACGAAAAGGTTTCACAAATTGATTTAACTAACAGATGCTTGAAGCTGACAAATTTTTGAACCATTCCTTAGCTCTACTTTGTAAATATAAAGCAAAAATCCTAATACAAACATCATCTTCTTCCACCTCAAAAAGGTCAAGATAATTTTCAAAACCCTGAATGTGTTTTTCAGCAGTGATGTTACCACATTCTCCATCAAACCTCGGAAGATATTTGTAATAATTTCCAGGGAAATCATGGAGTATAGAAGGTAAGACAAGAGGCTTGTATCGATTTTGGATTTAGAACTGTAAAACTAGGATTAATATTTTGAGGCTCATCAGGTTGAACCTGATCAACATAAGTTTCAGCAGTATGGTCTTGACCAGGATCAGGAAAAGGGAAGAAATAATTAAAAATAAAGCATATTATGTCTTGGATAAAATTCCAACTTGAATTCCTGATCTTTTCTGATTGTTTGATCATGTTTCAAGTTGTTCCTCCAGTGGATTCTTTGTATTGAACCTTATTTGGATTTGATCGGATTCGTTAGGTGGATGATTCATCCTTCTTGTGTCTGATCACTATCCACCATCAGTAATCAGATATGGAACTTGATATCTTTTTATGAGGAAGGTTCCCCATTATGATCGCCACTATGTTAGCAATCTGTAATTTCACAGGCTCGAGAATAAATGGGCAGAGGTAACTACAAAACCACTTTGGAGTCAAGGATGTAGCCCTCAAAGACTCAGAGTGGATCTCTCTGTATGATTTATCTTTGTTTGGATTAGAATGTTAGGCTAGTTATAAAGTACAGGGTTGTTTGTTTTGAATTGTTTGGTTGGAATAGGGAAAAATAGGCCATTGAGAAAATGGATTCACAGTTTATAATTGATCAAAAACAAGTCTTAACAGGCTAATATTGTAGGGAAGGGTAGGAAAATTCACTAGATCTTCAATATTTAATGCATGAAAAAGATGGAACAGGTAAATAAATCCAATTAAAAATAGATAAACTAAGAATTCAGAGGTTAATATTCAATGGAAAACACATAAATTATTCCAAGAAAGTGACAGAGGGTACATTTAAACCATTTATGTCCTTTTATCTCCTAAAAATAATTCAGAATGTAGAAAACAATATGGTAAACAAAAGAAAACAATTGACAGGGAGATTACTTCACCAATGAAACTGACACAAGAATCCTATAATGTTGCAAATGTATTACTGAAATTTGATCGATGGAGAATCTGTGAGATGCTTTACAAAATTAGTTTCGTCCTTCAAAAAGGTCCCAACTGATCAACCCACAATGCTCTGAAATCAAAAGTATTTATAAGTTATCTACATTGTTCTTGTCATTAATGACCAGGATATAAAATAAGAAAATCTAAAATAACTATATCTTTAATTGTAATAATATATATATCATTTTGATCTACTCGTATTTGTGGTGTTTGATTTGATGGAGGTTGTTGACGATCTGTCTTCACTTTTTTTGTGTTGTTGGTCTTTTGTTGCTGACTGTGGTCACCTCTGATAGAATCGGGCAGTGGAATATGGAGATGATTGATTTCATGTCGATCTCCTATTACCAAGTATACCGAATCTTCTGACACCTGGTATATTTTCCTTCATGAACTCTGTTTCCATCTGTTTCATTGAGTAGATTCGCCTCCCGAAATTTTGAAAACATAGGTTCCAAGGAATTCTTTGATTCTCCAAATATGAGATAGATGTGTAAAATATGGGGGAGGTTGTTATATATCATCTTGTTATGAGCAAAAACCGCTCTTTGGTTTTTGAAGTTCATCTCCAGTTGTCCAAGATGTGGGTTTGAAAAAGATGTGTCAAACAGGAAAATTCGGAATCCCAAAAAATAGGTCTCAAAGATGATCTCGATTATCCCAAAGCATGGAACCTGTGAAAAATATAAGAGAGGTTATTGAATTTAATCCCATTGCAGAGAAAAACCTCTTTCAGTTCTTCAAAATCAGCCTCTTTATTCTCAGAATCCACCTCGGAAGACGACTGTTCAAAAACAGTTTTGGGAGTGGTTTTCGGAGGGGGAGAGTGGATTCTGGAGGGGAGTAGCATGGTAAGTGGTATTAGGGGGAGGGGTCTGAAATCTTGTGGTAATGACATGTGGAAGGGTTTTTTTTACTTTCTGGACCCCCCTTTGGTTGAATGACGTAAGGGGGATGGTACCGAATATGAAAAAGGGGAGTGGGTTTTAGAGTTAGGATATAATTGTTTTTAGTTTTTATTTTATTGTATTTTGTTTTTTATTTGTTTTATTTTTATTTTGTTTTTATTATGTTTTATGTGTTTTTGTTTTATTATATATATTTTTTATTTAATATTTGTTTTAATTTTTAAATTGTTTAGTTTTTTATGTTTTGTTTTTTGTTTTTTTTATTTTTTGTTTAGTTTTTAATTAATTATTATTAATTATTTACAAACATAGGTTTTAATTAATTAGTAATTATTTTGTTATCAACAACCCTAACCTAGTTTTACTAATCTAACTACACTTAATATTACTACTAACGTAATTAAATTAACTTTACTATGCTAATTAATATTAACAATGCCACCAACCATTCATTATTAACCTATTGGTTTTTAGCCTAAAAGCTTGTCTATTCATGCAAGGAAAAAATTGGCAGAGGGGTGAAGAAGTGGAAGGCGAAGGAATGAAGGGCACAATAGTAGATGGGTTAGAAAGGATAAGTGGATGTTGTAGCGGGAACATAGGTTAAGGATGATGAAAAATGGAGGGGAAAGCGTGTAGCGGGAACATAGGTTAAGGATGATGAAAAATGGAGGGGAAAGCGAGGCGAGACAATAGGCCAGGAGCTTCATCATGAGAACAACAAATGATATCTGAATCATCAGATTTCCTAGAATTATAGGACCCCAACATTGTTGATGGACATTATGCACACAACAACCCAATACCCAACATTTTCATAAAATGACTCCTACAACAATTCCAACCATCCCATTCTCTTTCTCATCAGTATGAAAAACCTAAGGGATGGGATTTCCTTCTATGTGCCATAGTCCCTCAGACAATGCTCATCCCCTCTAGGGCTCAAACACATATTGGCCAGGAATCTCTTAGTTGGGGGCTCCATGAAATTCAGTTGTAATAGGAGTGCTCGTTCAACATTTTCAGATGTTCTTGGGTAATTTCTCAGTAAGAACTCCTCACATGCATGATATCCTAGTTCTCTATGAAATTTTCATCTTTGGCAATTTGATTTTTACATACAATATGGTTTCTTAATCTTCTCCTAGCACAAAAATTGTTTTTTCTTTCTTCTCCCCAAATGTAAAATTAGCTCTCCCCCTCTTCTTGAATTTTCTTTTATTTTCCTAATCCAAAAATCCTTAGACACCACTTATTTCTTTACAATATATACATGCAACATCTAACTTGATTCATAATAATTTATTGATCGTATTGAGGTGATTTGCAAAATTATGATGATGTGTTCTTTATCCAAAAACTCATAAATCGATTATTAATTTGTAAAATAGTGAGATGACACATCAGAAAATAAAATAACTCAAATTATATATATATATATATATATATATATATATCACGCCATCTTCATAGTCCCTTTATATAGCATGATTGTACTCTATCATCTCAAAATACCAAATTGCATTACAATATGGGCTCACAAAAGACAATTTAATGGAATCTTTTTAATTCCACTACTCAAAATAAGAAAATAAGTTCACCATTGAAATACTTGCAAAATTCTAAGAAATTTGTCTATAAAGTCGACCAAATTCTGAACTGGCTCAATTTCACCCTCTTCGGCATGCAAAACAAATGCACTAAAAGCTCATTAATGACAATTTGAGCTCATTTTTTTACAAATGACCTCAAATCACAAAATAGACCTCAAATTCATGATCCTTGCAAAAAATCATGAAAATTGAGTATAAAGTTGCCTATGTTTGGACAATATACCTCATGGAACACTTTACGAGACAACCATATTTGACCTCTTACTCGCATGTACTTAAAGACACCCATAAAACCTTGAAATACATACGCTGCATTAGGATTCATGCCACCTTAGGATATATGCATACCTAGGGATGTGTGCACACTAGAATGTGTGAAGTTTTGGGATCCGTGCCCATTAAATAGGCCCCGCCCTTAACTCCCGACCACAATTTAATGTAACTTAATACTAAATTTAGAGCAATCTGTAACATTCAGTTTCATTGGCACAATGTATAGGCCTATGAGATATATCCCGGAAGTTATAGGTTCAAACCTCCACTAGACGCATCCATTGAATATGTGTGTGTATGTGGTCGTTTTTGTTGTTACGTATGGTTATACCGTATATTACATACGGTATATATATGGTTATATCAGTTGGTATGTTCATTATCCCTTGCGCGAATTAGTTGTGGGTTACATGGTATATTACATAAACCAAGGGCTAGAGGCTTATCCCTCCAAACAAAACTTTGAACAAATTTAAATATAATTCATGACATACATATGTTATGAAGTAATGTATGTCGTGTAGATAGTGGGGCTTGTATAAAACTTTTTGGAGGTCACGGGTTCGACCCCTGTCGACTACCACAGTATTTTGATTGACTATAACTAGTATTTTCCAATGGGAAGTCGCGGGTTCTACTTAATAATCTTCATTCTCCTTTTAAACGAAAAGAAGGCATGTTATTCTTTTTCTTGGATCTTGATATACAAGCCATCCCTCGCCGGTTACAGGCCATCTAAATCCATAAGATGAATGTCCATGACATCTTTTCCTTATTATTCTTTTCCATATTATTCTTTTTATTCTTTTCCATATTATTCTTTTTCTGCGGATCTTGATATACAAGCCATCCCTCGCCGGTTACAAGTCATCCAAGTCCTTAAGATGAATGTCCATGACATCTTTTCCTTTCGTTTTTATTGTTTTCTTCATCTTGTTGAAGGTCCGGGATGAGATTCTCATGCATGTACTCGTTGCTTTGCATGTAAATTACGGTTTGGTGTTCATATCTCTTCTGCTTTCACTTTAAGTGGAAAAGAAAAAGATAATTCCGCGTGGAAAGACGCGAATGCCTTAAAGATGATGCTACTTCGATCAAATCATCAAATCCTG
>SNQJ01S0013966.1:78853-102139 GCA_010110895.2 Picea sitchensis
AAATTTTCATCTTTGGCAATTTGATTTTTACATACAATATGGTTTCTTAATCTTCTCCTTGCACAAAAATTATTTTTCCTTTCTTCTCCCCAAATGTAAAATTAGCTCTCCCTATCTTCTTGAATTTTCTTTTATTTTCCTAATCCAAAAATCCTTAGACACCACTTATTTCTTTACAATATATGCATGCAACATCTAACTTGATTCAGAATAATTTACTGATCGTATTCAGGTGATTTGGAAAATTATGATGATGTGCTCTTTATCCAAAAACTCATGAATCGATTATTAATTTGTAGAATAGTGAGATGACACATCAGAAAATAAAATAACTCAAATTATATATATATATATATATATATATATATATATCACGCCATCTTCATAGTCCCTTTATATAGCATGATTGTACTCCATCATCTAAAAATACCAAATTGCATTACAATATGGGCTCACAAAAGACAATTTAATGGAATCTTTTTAATTCCACTACTCAAAATAAGAAAATAAGTTCACCATTGAAATACTTGCAAAATTCTAAGAAATTTACCTATAAAGTCGACCAAATTATGAACTGGCTCAATTTCACCCTCTTCGGCATGCAAAAAAAATGCACTAAAAGCTCATTAATGACAATTTGAGCTCATTTTTTACAAATGACCTCAAATTCATGATCCTTTCAAAAAATCATGAAAAATGAGTATAAAGTTGCCTATGTTTGGACAATATACCTCATGGAACAATTTACGAGACAACCATACTTGGCCTCTTACTCGCATGTACTTAAAGACACCGGTAAAACCTCGAAATACATACCCTGCATTAGGATTCATGCCACCTCATGATATATGCATACCTAGGGATGTGTGCACACTAGAATGTGTGAAGTTTTGGGGTCCGTGCCCATTAAATAGGCCTGGCCCTTAACTCCCGACCACAATTTAATGTAACTTAATACTAAATTTAGAAGAATTTGTAACATTCAGGTTTCGTTGGCACAATGTATAGGCCTATGAGATATATCCCAAAGGTTATAGGTTCAAACCTCCACTAGACACATCCATTCGATATGTGTGTGTGTGTGTGCGCGCGTGTGGTGGTTTTTGTTGTTACATATGGTTATATCGTATATTACATAAGGTATATGTATGGTTATATCAGTTGGTATGTTCATTATCCCTTGCGCAAATTAGGTGTGGGTTACATGGTATATTACATAAACCAAGGGCTAGAGGGATAGCTTATCCCTCGACCCCTTTTCCCTCCAAACAAAACTTTAAACAAAGTGAAATATAATTCATGACATACATATGTTAAGAACTAATGTATGTCGTGTTGGTAGTGGGGCTTGTATAAAACTCTGTATATGTGTGTGTGCGTGTGGTGGTTTTTGTTATTACATATGGTTATACCGTATATTACATACGGTATATGTATGATTATATCAGTTGGTATGTTCGTTATCCCTTGCGCAAATTAGGTGTGGGTTACATCGTATATTACATAAAACAAGGGCTAGAGGCTTATCCCTCGACCCCTTTTCCCTACAAACAAAACTTTAAACAAAGTTAAATATAATTCATGACATACGTATGTTAAAAACTAATGTATGTCGTGTTGGTAGTGGGGCTTGTATAAAATTCTCACGGGTTCGGCATCTGTCGACTGCCATAGTATTTTGATTGACTATAACCAATATTTTCCAATGGGAGGTTGCGGGTTCTACTTGATCATCTTCATTCTCCTTTTAAACGAAAAAAAGGCATATTATTCTTTTTCTGCGGATCTTGATATACAAGCCATCCCTCGCCGGTTACAAGCCATCGAAATCCATAAGATGAATGTCCATGACATCTTTTCCTTTTGTTTTTATTCTTTTCCATATTATTCTTTTTCTGCGGATCTTGATATACAAGCCATCCCTCGCCGGTTACAAGTCATCCAAGTCCTTAAGATGAATGTCTATGACATCTTTTCCTTTTGTTTTTATTGTTTTCTTCATCTTGTTGAAGGTCCGGGATGAGATTCTCATGCATGTACTCGTTGCTTTGCATGTAAATTACGGTTTGGTGTTCATATCTCTTCTGCTTTCACTTTCAGTGGAAAAGAAAAAGATTAATTCCGCGTGGAAAGACGCGGAGATGATGCTATTCCTTAAAAATGATGTGAAGTTAAATTGTCATCATGAAGAAACACTTGGAGAAGACGCTGGGTCCTATGTGTCATCATGAAGAAAGACTTTGAGAAGACGCTAAATCCTTTGCGAAGTTAAATTGTCCTATGTGTCGACCACTAAATCTTATTTTATGGATATCTTAAATGATTGAAGTTCAGCATTTGAAATTCCATAGCATTTTTAATGATTTAAATTTATCAAAGGAAGGCAGTTTCTTTTTCTTCTTTACCAAAGAAGGCATTTTCTTTTTCTTCAATTTTTCCGTGGGCGTGTTCTTATTTTCCTTCGGATCTTGATATACAAACCATCCTTTACCAGTTTGTATAGAAAGACACGCGCACTGTCTTCGTCTTCATCTTCTTGCGGGTCCGAGATCAGCTTGCATGTGAAGGCATTTTCTTTTTTCCGGTATCTACTTATTTTATTTTACATCTTCATTCTTTAGCCATCCATTCGTGGTTAAAGGTAAACACGCTGCCCATGTCTTTTTCTGAAGCATTTTATTGTCATCATTCTTCTGGTAGGTCTGGGTCCAAGACGATATTATATGCTCACATTCACTTTGAGGGTATAGAAAAGACGACATTCTACCCTCACTTTCACCTCACTTTCACTTTGAGGGTATAGGTTAATCTTCTCCTTTCACTTCGAGGGAATAGAAAAGTGTGATACATTATTGAACATTATTTCACTCAATCGTTTATATGGTATGATGTTTTAATGTAAGAGTGTGTTTCTTTTAATATAATACTAATATAAAATGAAGATACTATACTACATTTAAAATGAAATAAATAATTTTCTTTTTAATATGATTTTTTTATTTTATTTATGTGTTTTATTTTGAATGGATATTTAAAGAAAAACTATCATTTAATTTAAATATTTAAATTGTTTTTTAGAAAAATGAAATAAGATTTATATATTGTTGTATTAGTAACCACAATAAAAATTAAAAAACTTGTGATTTAGATTACCTAATAGTCATTAAAATAAACTTATCGTCCCAAACCTAAATCCAAGGCAATCGAATTAGTAGACATGTACGCTAAAGTTGTCACTTCCACCCAAAAAATTTGAAATGGAAGGAGCATGCGCATGTTTAGTGCGTGATCATTCCTAAAGTGTGCATAGGATATTAGGAATAGGAATGTGCACATGTTCTTAATAACACAAAATCTCTCTCTCTCTCTCTCTCTCTCTCTCTCTCTCTCTCTCTCACACACACACACACTTTTTATCTCCCCCTCTCCCTCTCTCACACACACACACACACTCTCTTTTTATCTCCCCTCTCTCCTCTCTCTTCCTTATATTCTTCCTTCTATTCTCCCCACTTCCTCCTCCTTTTCCCCCTTCATCTTTCTCTCCCCCCATATACCCCACCCTCCCCCCCACCAAACACCCTCTCTCTCTCCCACCTCTATCTCTCTCTTTCTTCTCCTCGGGCTTCTTTCATTCTCACTTCATTTCATTGACTTTCTCCTCCTCACTCTCCATTGCCACACTCTCTTACCTATTTTTTCATTCTTCCTGACATTCTCTTCCTCTAACCTCTAGAGAGATTGGGAGGGTGAGGCAGAGAGAGGAAGGGGAGAGAGGGGTAAATGTAGGAGATAGAGAGGGGGGAGGGGTAGCTGAGAAATAGAGAGGGGGAGAGGGTGGAGGAGAGAGAGGGGAACGCTTTGGGGAGATCAGAGGAGAAAGAGGGAGAGAAAGGTGGGAGAGAGAGAGAGAGAGAGAGAGAGAGAGAGGTAAAGAGAGAAGGGGAGGGAGAGAGTGGCGTATGGGGGTGAGGTAGAGACGGAGAGAAACAAAAAGTGATGAAGGAAAAGAGAGAGGTAAAGAGAGAGAGGGGAGAGACAGAAGGAAAGAGGAGAGAACAAGAGGGCTAGGAGGGGGAGAGAGGGATACGAGTGAGGGGAGAGGGGTTAGATGCAAGTGAGAGAGAGTGGGGGGATAACGAGAGGGAAAGGGGGGAGAGAGAGAGGGGGGCAGATGGAGTTAGAGAGAGAGAGAGGGAGAGAGAGGAAAGAGGGAAGGAAAGATAGTGGAGAGAGAGAGGAAAGAGAAAGTGGGAGAAAAGAAAGAGTGGGGGAGAGAGGTGAAGGTAGGGAGAGAAGGAGGGGGGGAGGGGGGAAGAGAGAGGAGGGGGGATAGAGAGAGAGAGGGAGAGAGGGGGAGGAGGGAGAGAGGGCAGAATGATGAAAGATAAATACAATGGTAAATGTATTCAATAGCATAGAATATTCTTTATTCGATGATAAATTTTAGTGTACAAAATGTGCATATATACATGTAATTGGGTAAAGTCATGTCCCTTTATGAAAAATAGCGTGAATTTACGTTTTAATTAGTTTTAAACATAATATATAAAAATATATATATTACAAGTCATCCCTCATTGAAAATATTCGTCCTCGAAGCATGGGCAAGGACGAATGTTTAGATATAAACACCTCATCTTCCCAAGTAGCTTCATTTTCAAGTAGGTTCTTCCATTTGATTAGATGCTCATTAATTTTTCTAGAACGTAGGAATTTGGTTCATACTTTAAGGATGTCTTCGGGAATTAAAATTAACCTTCATTCTTCATCTAAAATAGGCAACTTTGTTTGTATATGGATGGTAGGACCTAGTTTTTTCTTCAAACAAGAAACATGAAAAATGTCATGCAATTGCCCTTTAGTTGGTATATCGAGGGCGTAAGAAACTTGTCCAACTCTCTTTCTAATTTGATAGGGTCCATAAAACTTAGGAGCGAGTTTTTGTTTCTTGTAATTTTTAAGAGAACTATGCCTGTAAGGTTGTAGTCGAACAAACACTCAACCGTCTGTCGTAAATTCTTTTTCGGTTCTTCTTTTGTCAACTTGTTGTTTCATTCGGTTCCTTGTTTGTTCGAGGTGAGATTTAATAGTGCATAGAACTTCATCCGACGCGGATAGATCATCTTTCACGGAAAGAACCTTAGAATTGATAACACACTCCTTAATAGAGGGACACAGATAACCATACAATGCTTCAAACGGGAAAATTTTTGTTGAGGTATGATATGCACTATTGTACCACCATTCTGCAAGATGTAGCCAATTGTTCCATTGTGTTTGACGATCATTCACAAAATTCCTTAGATACCCTTCAAGGGATTTATTAACCACTTCAGTTTGGCCATTGGTTTGGGGATGGTATGAAGTACTTATGGTTAAGGATGTCCCCACTTGACAAAATAGTTCGTTCTAAAAATTGCTAGTAAGCCTGGGATCCCCATCACTTAAGATAACTTTTGGAAATCCATGAAGTTTAAAAATATTTTTAACATAGCTATCATTGACTTGACTAGCCTTGGGCTTTGAAGATCCTGACAAAGTGGGCATATTTGGTTAATCAATCGACGATTATAAATAAAGCGTCTTTTCCTTCAGAGGTAAGAAGACCAGTAATAAATTCCATCAATATTTCAGACCATTTTTGGGCTAGGATATGAAGGGGTTACATAAGACCTGGAGGAGAAATAGTTTCAAACTTTTGTCGTTGATAGGTGTTGCATTTTGCCACATATTTCTTAATGTCGGATCGCATACCTTGTAGAAGAAGAACTGGCATACATTGTAGTAAGTTTTGAAAAATACCACATGGCATGTTGACAGAGAATAATGATTTTCTTTCAAATTGGAGTTTGAACTTGGAAGAGATAGGAAAAAAAATATGTTGTTTATACCACAGTATGTCATTCTCCCAAGTGAATTTAGGATTTGCAATTGGGTTGCTTTTGACTTCTTCTATTAGCCCTCTTATTTCTGGATTTTTGATATACTCAGTTTGAACTTTTGAGATCCATTAGGGAATGATGATGGGCATAGTGTATAGAGTAGCATCATTATCAAGTTTCCTTGATAACCCATCCACAACCAAATTTGCCTCCCCTTTTTTTAAATAATATCGAAATCAAAGATCTGGATTTTTCTCACCCATTTTTGTTGCTCCGATGAAAGGTTTTTCTAAGTTAGAAAATACTTCAAGCTATCGTGGTCTGTTTTCACGAGAAATTTCATTCCCAACAAATATTGTTTCCACTTAATCAAGGCATGCATAATTTCCAAATTTTCTTTGTCATATGTTGATTTTGTTTTCTCCCTTGGTTTGAATTTTTGACTTTCGAATGAGATCGGATTATTATCTTGCATAAGTATGGAACCTAATCTAGCTCCTCAAGCATCACATTCAAGGACAAATGATTTGGAGAAATCTGGAGCTGAAAAAACCAGAGTGGATGTCATTAAGAGCTTCAACCTTCTAAAACATGCTTCAACTTCATCATTCCACTTAAATTCATCTTTTTCAATAATGTTGTTAATGGGGCCACAATTTGTGCATAGTTTCGAGAAAACCTTCTGTAGTACCTGGTAAGAGCCAAGAGTCCTCGTAATGATGTGATTGATTTGGGGCTAAGACACTCAGTAGYTGCCACAATTTTCTTTGGATCAACCTTGATTCCTTCATCTGATACAACATGTCCCAAAAATACTATCTTTTTTTGTCCAAAAATGCATTTGGATTTGTTAGCATAGAACGTATTCTCTTGAAGGATTTTTAATATTGTCTCAATGTGCTTGAGGTGTGAGTTCCAGTTCTTTCTATAAACAAGGATATCATCAAAGAAGACAAGTACAAAATTGCATAGGTACAGATGAAATAAATCATGCATTACTGCTTGGAAGGTAGTGGGAGCATTGAATAGGTCGAAAGGCATTACTCAGAATTTGTACAACTCTTCATGGGTACAAAAATAAGTTTTGGGAATGTATTCCTATAGAATTATTATTTGGTAATAATATGACTTCAAGTCTAGTTTGGAGAAATAATTGGTGCCATGGAGCTCATCTAATAACTCATCCACAATTGGAATTGGAAATTTGTCCTTTATCGTAATTTTGTTTAATGCCCGATAATCATTATGGAGTCTATATAATCTGTCATTTTTCCTAATAAGTATGACCAGAGCTGAGAAAGGACTCTTTCTTCATGTAATGACACCACAATCCAATAATCATTTAACCAAGTGCTCAATTTCTCTCTTATGTTGGTGAGACTGTCTATAGGATCTTTTTTTAATTGGTGCAGAACCGAGGATTAATTCTATGATGTGATCTCTAGAACAAGGTGGAGGAATCCCATGCGGAAGTTCCTGAAAAATGGTGTTATACTTTCCAAGAATTTTGTCAAATTTCTTGGTATCATCATTTTTTTCCTCTTTAGTAGTACCCTCTATTACATAGCAGTGTAAGAAATAAGCCTAGGCTCCCTTTTTAATCATTTTTTTCCATTCTATTGGATGAGACTATTTGTGGGGGAGGACAGTTAATTCCATGCAATTTGTTATTTTCCCCATTTTCATAAAACCTTATAAATTGCTCTTGTAAGTTTAATACAATAGTACCAAGCGTGGCTAGCCACTGTGCCCCCAAGACAATATCTACCCCTTTGATTGGCATATCATACATAAGAGATTTTAAGTTTTAGTCACTCATGGATTGTGATATCCCACGACTTGGACTTTAAATATTATTTCTATTATTTATTTTTTAGGAACTTTAATTATCTTTCCAAAAAAAGACAAATTGGTCAAGTGACAAAAATTTAATTGTAAGACCTTATTATTTTTATGGAATAAACAGATATGGAAAAAGGGGCACACGTTGAAACATTTCTAAAAAAGGGAGTTAGGAATCCAAAGGGGTTGGCCAAGTGGAAGCATAACTGAGACGAGATGTGGAGTTAACTTAACTTCAAAAACATACATTCCAGATTTATAGGAGAATATGTGAATAAGTGTACAGTTGAACCTGACAGGTGGTCACTGAGCAGGAGGCTCAAGACAAGTGTCACAATTCCTAGGAAAAATAAAATAATTCATGGCAAGGGAATGGAACGCCATTATCAAGGGAGATTAATTGGATAACTGGAGAAAAGCTATGCGATAAAATATTTGACACAGTAAAAACTCATCAAAGATTACACATAGGAACCGAAGCTCAACATTCTGCAAGAGGCCACAGACGCATAATCTTGGATTCTAAACTCAGCTCGGGGTAACAAAGGTGATAGAGACTCTAGTCTAATTTTGGGAGGAATAGGGTCTTCAACGTGTGGTTTCCTCAATGTTCCAGGTTTTATTTCTTGTTATGAACATGCTCGTTAGAAATTGTTTACTTAAATGTTCATTATGTTAGTGTACAAATTGAGTGATTTAATTCTCTGGCTTAAACAAATTGGAACAGTATTATAAATTTAATGCTTGATGCACAAGGAACCAATGCATATTATATGATAGTATTAAAAAAATCATGCTTGATGCACAAGGAACCAATGCATATTATATGATAATATTAAAAAAATCATGCTTGATGTACAAGGAACATAGGTATATTATATGTTCATATAGAAAGGAAATATAACAGTTATTCTACTTACAAACATAATTATAATATCAATAATATATTATTGGTATTTGTAGGTAAGAACCTAATTAAAAATCTAAAGACTGAAATTTGGATAGGAAATTCGTATGGAAGGAACATAACTCATCGAGATACAACATACAATTGAAAAGGAATTATCTAAATAGGAACTTATATATGTTTACCAATATACATATATAAACGAAAAAAATAAATCATTACAAATTCAAGCAGAGTTCCCTATTCTATATTAAAAAGGGGATATTGTTACAGAGTATCCTGTAATATTCGAGGACAACTCGTTATCAAATTTAACGAGATAACCTAAGTATATATATATTTGAAAATGGAAAGGTTACATACTGTATAGAATTCCAAAACGAGTAGAGTCCATTCATAAACTATATATCTAAGACAAAACAAAATCAAGAGACAGAGTTTTACAACAACATAGCACGGATAGGCAGTAGTCTACGAAGCCACCGAACTTCTAGAAATATTACATTCAAAATATAATCGATCGATTAAATTCAGCATAAGTATTGAAACCTGGATACCTTTCTATACTTGGGTGTTCCAGAGCTCCATGGTGACCATCGTCTCGGCACCTACAAATGAATAAAAGAATGAGTTACTAAGTTATATGAATCGATTAATCAAAGGAAAATTACATAAACAAATAGAGTAAATCTCATCATGGAGGATCAGAGCATTGGAATATCTCCTTCAATTGTGGTAACCCACACCTGGATGTTCTGGGTCGATGGTTAACTGATGGGTACCCTCGCATCGTCATAAGGGACCATCATTAGATATTACCCAAGAATAAACCTCAAATAAAACTACAACATATGTACAAAATGCAAATCAAGTAAACACTAAGATCTGCTCGAGCTTCGCCTACACGATATATCATAGTGGAAGTTCTAAAAATATAGACAAGGGTGTATAAAATAAGATGCAAGGTCTCAATCTTTAACCAAAGACGAGAAAAGGGAAAACATTCGATCATGTCATGGTAAAACCCGACTATTGATCTTATTGGGTATCGACGGGAAAACCCTGAGGCTAAGGCATAACCCTTTCGAAGCAGATATGGAAGAAAAACTATTGCGACCCAAAACAATCCTTACATTCAATCCAGAATAGGAAACAGATATGTATTAACAGGAAGTTGACAAGAAATATGACTAGAGAAGTAAGATCCATTCCAACTACAAACAGTTATCATTTCAGAGGGTAAAACGTAAGAAATGTTAATAATTTAAAAAACCCACACCTGGATGTTCTGGGTCGATGGTTAACTGATGGGTACCCTCACATCGTCATAAGGGACCATCATTAGATATTACCCAAGAATAAACCTCAAATAAAACTACAACATATGTACAAAATGCAAATCAAGTAAACACTAAGATCTTCTCGAGCTTCGCCTACACGATATATCATAGTGGAAGTTCTAAAAATATAGACAAGGGTGTATAAAAAAATATGCAAGGTCTCAATCTTTAATCAAAGACGAGAAAAGGGAAAACATTCGATCATGTCATGGTAAAACCCAACTATTTATATTATTGGGTACCGATGGGAAAACCCTGAGGCTAAGGCATAACCCTTTCGAAGCAGATATGGAAGAAAAACTATTGCGACCCAACATAATCCTTACATTCAATCCATAATAGGAAACAAATATGTATTAACATGAAGTTGACAAGAAATATGACTAGAGAAGTAAGATCCATTCCAACTACAAACAGTTATCATTTCAGAGGGTAAAACGTAAGAAATGTTAATAATTTAAAAAACCCATAAAGTTACAAGAAAATATTGAATGATTAGGAGAGTATTCTTACCAGTCAAAGGCAACGATTTTGAATACGTTGGAAAGGTTCATAGAAGGCCCAGAGAAAACTATAAATGCCTGGAGCATTACCCAAAAACTTCCTAACAAACGAAAACGAGAATGGGGTGTTTAAACTTGCATTCTGTAAACTCGAGAAAGGTGCAAACTCTCAAGAAGCATACAACGTTGAAGGAAGAAGTAAAGAATGCGGGAAAAATCTAAGTGTGGGAGAGTTAGGACAGTGAAAATATTCACAAAAAAACCTAATGCACTACCAAATAATACGTATGCAAGATTAGGACAACGACCTTCCTCGAGATGGAAACCTCAAGATGTGGCCCATGCAGGACCTCTGCATGATAAATTCTCCATGGATAACGTGGGATAACGAGGAGGAGTTGGCGAATTATTAATGTCAACAACTACCATAACATGAGTTTAAAACCTCGTAAAGTACCTAAATAAATTTCCTTGGGAATAAGCAATCATATTGAAGGACAGGTGTAACATGAACGAATGGGATTACAGCGATAGGCATTTCCAATTAAATTGTTTCATAATGTAATCGAAACCCGAGTTTATATATAAAGAATTTACCATAAGACAGCATTAAGAAAATGTATGGTAGCAAGTAAATTAAAGACTATAAGTATAAGAACATGGTAACAACAAGTATAAACCTAAGAACATGGTAACAACAATTATAAAATATATTCATAGGAGAAGACTATAGCTAGCAATCCAATTCATCGTGTTAGCTCCCAAAATGAACCCGTCCTTATGGTTTCATTTTGTGGTAGATAGCATGGCTATTGGTAGTTTTCTCAAATTTAGTTTTGAGATTTTCTAGCTGCAAATCTTAGGTTTTGATTTTTGTCTTAGAAATAAGATGACCCATAAAGGTCTTATCTTCAAAATTTTCATGAAATGATTTCAACAGCTAACGTGTGTTTAAAGATGAGTGTTAGCTGGTGAAAGTGGCGAATTTCAACAGCTAAGGATCATATCTCATAGGTATGTGCGCTGGTGAAAGTGTTGATTTTCAAAACATCCAAAGAAGCATTGTCGCAGGTTGAGCGCTGGTGAAAGTGATAACTTTCAACAGCTAAGGAGCAGTTCTTACGGGATCGTGCTCTGGTGAAAGCAGTAATTTTCAATAGCTAAGGATCGTTTTCCACAGGCCGTTAGCTAGAGAAAGAGGGAATCACGTGCGCTTTATCCACGTTTCTAAAAATCTAATGATGATACGATCATCCCACGTCATGCAAATCCAGAATGATGCGCTGGTAAAAGTGGGTAATGATGGAGGCTCGGGTTTGCACGTCAAAATAGGATTACAAAGCGAATCTTGTTTAGTGACGCATGCTGCACACTCATGGTGCCGGAAATGGCAAATTCGAATCCATTAACGTAGGTATAGAGGCTGTACTACCTAGCTGACAACATCAAATCGGTTCATCACTTCTCCAACACGCATAACTTTCGTGTGTATGCTAAGTTTCTAATTTTGGAAGACAGAGCTGACTCCCGAGTGCTTTGAACAGTGCAAGACCTTGGCCCAAATAGCAGTTTGTTGTGTTGTGTATGCAGAATCGTTTGAGATTTTGGGTGACAAAATGGTGAGGAGACGCAGTGGGTCTTTATTAAGAAAAGAGTTGGATAACCTATATTTCCTACAGATGCATCCAGAAGTTCAGAAACACTTCTCAAATGCAGGTTGCATCGAATTTGTTGAGAGGCTGCAGAACGGTTGTCACCAGTCAATAGCAGAGGCTTTTGCCAAAAATTTTGATGGGAATAAGGCTCGTGTTGGGTCCTTGGAGATCATTGTAGATGAAGCTGCCATTGTTGCAGCAACCAACCTACCAAGATCGGGCCAGAGTTGGTTCAAAACCACTGCCACCAAAAACTTAAACTTCAGAGCTTATCTGAAGGAAGAGTTCAGGCATAATGCATGGAAAAAGAGCATGCCAGTTTCACATTTAGAAGATGATTGGCAGGATCTGTTTAAGGGCATCCAACTCTACATAACCTCGGAGGGCAGGTATGACAAACTCATGATGTATCATTTCAAGATTCTAGACCATTTCACAGGTAAAACTCTCCTCAATTTACCTTTTTTCTTACATAAGAGTTTAACTAAGGTCTACAAAAAGATCATGGCTCAACCCCTAAGCATGAAGAATACTCTGTGCCACTTTGGTCTTATTAAATTGATCATTCTGGAGGAATTGAGATAGAAGGGAAGAAGCTGGCAACATTTTCTATTTTGGGAGGGCTTTGAAACTTAGACTTAGCTCGTAAATGAACAGGGGAAAGGTGGAAAGAAACAGTTGACTCCTGAAAGCAGTTCGAGGAAGAGGATGACCCTGCCAGAACCTCTAGAAGATAGAATTTCTGGTGTGAAATCCCACAGGTCAAAGAAAAAGTTTAATTTTGAAACTACCACAGAGCATCCTACAGAGCAGCTTATAGAGAAGAAGACAAACGTATTAAACCTACCCTACACAGACTCAGAACCAGAGCAAGAAGATGAGAGCCCTGTCATCAAGAGTCTTGAACAGTCAACTGAGTTTGCACAGAATTATGAGACATTTACTCATACTGAGGAAGGAGAAACATCAAAGAGCACTAAGTCAAAGAAAGCGCAGAAGATTAAGCATCTCAAAGAAGTGATAGCTCAGCAGGAAGTTTTAGAGAGGGTAATAAAGGAAAGGTATAAGAAGTTGTCTAATAACTTTGCAAAAACCAATGCTACATTTGAAAGATTGGCTCGGGAAAGTGTCAAGGAGAAGAAAATAAAACATAAGATCACCAAAGATTACAATAGTCTATGGTGGCTCGCAAAGCGCCTTAAAAGAAGGATCAGAAGATTGAAACAAAAACAAAAGAAAAAATCCCACCCAGATTTGAAAGTACTTGCTCAGGTTGTTGTTAACATGCAAGGAGATAAATCAAAAACGCATTGAGTTTTTGTTGAAATCGCATTTTGGAGGTGAAAGTTCATTTTTGGCTCAGATAGAGCTTTCACCAGCACAAAGCGAAATTTTATGACCCGTTAGCTGGTGAAAGGCAGTGCTTTCACCAGCTATCCAGCGAATTATAAAGCTCGTTAGCTAGTGAAAGGCAGTGCTTTCACCAGCTAACCAGCGAATTATAAAGCCCGTTAGCTGGTGAAAGCAGGAAAAGCATTTTTGGAAGCCAAGGACGGAACAGGTCATTTTTCATAGGTTATAAAAGAATTCTAGAGTATCAGAACGATAACAACTTGCTTGCAAAGGAATCAACATCAGGGGTTCGAGGGAATTTTGGGAATCACATGCAAAATAATTTTCCTCAAATATCAACTATGAACGTTGAAGAAGGCCAACTGTCAAGACACGTGTCTTGCCAGGTTTCATTACATCACAGATTCCAGGAGATGAAGGATATAGATGGCGAATTTTTGAGATTGAAGACAATCTGAATGATAGTTTAGTTGTTAAATCTTTATTATCAAGTTGTTTAGTTAGATTTGACTTGCTATTTTTAGATACAGATCCATGTTTTTAGGATCTGTAAAACTGATTGTAAGAGACTATAAATGCCTATTTTTTCTAAGAGACAAGGGTTCAAACTGGGAGATATTTTTATGCTACTGTATAGACTCTTTTTGCAGAAATAAAGTTCAGTTTCCTTTCGTTTTCAATATCAGAATTGTCCATCTTTCATTTTCTGTACTTTTTTTCAGTTTATTTTAGTTCATGAAGACTGTTATCTCTTTATTAAACTCATAGACTTGAAATTAAAGGATTCCTCTCTATCTTTCTTTAATCCCTATAGTCATTTGTATTTGGCAATCAAGAATAGTGTTCTTCATCCCCCCTTTCAAATTACTTGATCTGATTATTGTTTCCTGAAAGAACTGTTTCTTTAGATGTGTGATGAGTTGTTTATTTCATTGATCATTAAAGACCCCATTATCCCAAACACATAAAAAACCATTATTTCTAAGTTACCAAGCATCCTTAGCCTACAACCCTAAGGAGTTTCTTGGAGTGATAACAGATTGAACATTTATATAGATCACCACTTAAGTAATATATTATAGGTTATCAAATATTGGTCTTAAGGGGATAAGACTTAGGATAACTCGTATACATATGATATATAATGGTGGACGATAATAACAATAAGACTTTTTAAAAGGCTATTTTAAGGTGATAAATGTTTTATCATATAGGTATGTAGTCCCTATGATATTATCGTCATAATCAAAACATTGGAAGGATAATGGAATTTTTCATATCATAAGAGAAACAAGGAAAATTATAAGATAGGTATAAATTAAATATTACAGAAATGATGACGAAGAACCATTAAAGAATATTATGGTTATTCATATATTAAAAAAAAAATGTTATTGGAATTTAAGGTCTATGACATAATGGTATCAGAGTTGTAGGTTATCGAACTTGGCCTTTTTATGGGCTTTATCACAACAAAAAGCTAACATGAAAAATTGTTTTGATTTTCTTCTTAACTATAGCAAGAAAAATAAATTGATTTTGCAGGAAAATGATAGAAGTACGTAAGGCTCAGGGAGAATAACATAATCAGGAGAATCTTGAACAAGGGAATGTAGGTGATGGACATCTCTAGGTGGATCTAAATAATGACGGGAATTTAGAAATTATAAATGCATTAACAGATCTGAGAGAAGAAATGAAAACAATAAGAGAAGATAACGAAAGGATTCTAAAGACGCAAGAGGAACTAAATGTTATTATTCTATAGAAATTGTGCAATCAAAATGTTGATAAAAATAAAGGACAAAATTCCAACATTTCTAAGATAGCACAAACAAAGAAGAAAGTGAGAAAATTGGAGTATCATGAATCTGAAACAGTGTCAGTATACAAGGATACAAAGGAAAAAAAAAGGTCTACTAAAAGTAGTTCTAGTCATAAACAGAAGACCAAAAAGAAACCTAAACAACAAGATGAAGTTATGGGAGAGTTTAAGAAGATTAAACCACCAAACTTCAATGGGGAAGTGGAAACTGGTGAAGAAATAGAGGCATGGCTCTCTGGTATGTAGAAATATTTTCAAATCTACAATTACTCAAGTGAGCTTAAAGCCCGGGTGGTTATTTACAATCTGGCAGAAAAAGTAGACATATGGTGGCAGGATATAAAAAGAGTGAAAAATATTACAGAAATAAAAATTACTTGGAAAACCTTTAATAGATATTTCAAGAAAAAATATATGTCTAAACAATATTATGAGGGAAAATCCAAGGAGTTGTATGAAATGAAACTAGGAAATATTACCATGAAAGATATATATAGTAAGTTTCTGAGTTTACTATGGTATGTACCTTATATAGTGGATGGAAAACCAAAGATTCAGTGATTCTTAAGTTTATTACCTAGTTCTTATAAAGATTGAATTGAGTTTGATAACCCAAAAACTTTGGAAGAAACCATGAGGAAAGCCAAACTCTTTTTTGAACAGTATAAAAACAAAAATGAGAACTCAAGGAATTGGAATGGGAAAACGGTTGAGAGGTTTGACCCTAAGAATAAAGGGGGATCTTACTTTAATAAGAATGATGAGAAGAGATTTCATGGAGGTAATAAGTTCAGAATAAGGAAACCTTTCAATCAACCTGAAAAATAAGGGAAACAAACCACCAACCTTCTTCAATAAATAAACTTCCCAAAAAGAGACAGTGAAATGTTGGAAATGCAGTGGTCCTCATTACTATAAATATTGTCCTGTGAGGAAGAAGGGCAATAAAAATGTGCAAATAGTACAAGAAGCAACTACAGTTGGTGAGTTGGCCAGGTCTACACCAAAAATCATCGTAGCCTTGGAAAATCGATAGGAAGATCATCAAACTTAAATGGTAGAAATTGAAGGTATGATACATAATCAACCAGATATTGTTTTGATTGATCTAGGTGCTAGTTTAAGTTATGTTTCACCAAGAGTTGTAGAAATATGTAAACTGCATAAAGAAAATTTGAAAACTCTCGGTTAGTACAATTAGCCACATGAATGAAAAGATTATTTACATATGTTGTTAAAAACTACGAACTTGGTATGAACAAATTCAAAACACGGATAGACTTAAACATATTACCTTTAGGGTCTTATGATGTGCTAATCGGTATGGATTGGCTGGAAAAATTTAAAGTCGTCTTAGATTGTTACAATAAATCATTTACATGTGTAGATGAGAGGAGTAACATTGTAAACATTAAAGGAGTATCAAGACCTGTTAGTATTAGAGGAATAAAATCTTTACAAGTTAAAAGATGCATCCGAAAAGGGTGTAAAATACATGTTGTACACATAAATTATAATGAAAAAGAGGAAAGTAAAAATGAGATAGATAAATTTCCCTTATTACAGGAAATTCAGGATGTATTCCAGGATATTTTCATAATACCTCCTAAAAGAGTAATAGATTTCTCCATAGACCTAATACCTAGAGTAGTACATGCTTCAAAGGCTCCTTATAGGATGAATATCCTATGGTTAAATGAATTAAAAAGTCAATTGCAAGAATGTTAGAAAAATAGGACCGTGGAGCAATAAAATAAAACAAATGCGGGAACAAAACACAGAAGATACACAATACAATAGAGACACAGATTTATGTGGTTCACCCAGTGTGGGCTATGTCCACCAGAGAAATTTCTAGGTCCTTCCTTTTTTATTATCCAGCATATGAAGGGATACAACCTACAACAAACCCATTGTAACTTCCTCTTCTTTCTCTCATAGTATCCTATCTCAGAATACAATATTCACCATCAACCATAGCCGCAATACATTTCCCTCATAAAAGAGGGTTTCCTTCTAGGGAAAAATGCCCTAACATAATATCTATCGTTAGATATGCGACCTTATAATGAACGGTCCAGATTTACAATGAAATTACAATATACATTTACAAGGCAATTTTTCCTTCCGAGGCTTCGCCCCCAAACCCCCGCTTGCCCCCAGACCCCAGAGAGGGGGTACCCCCCCTCTGCACTCCCCCGCATGGAAGAGTGTACATACTTCTGGGGTGTAAATACTTCATGGGGTATAAACACTGCTGAAAGTAAAAGACCTCTGAATCAAGAAGATAATCAAGCTCCACAACCAACAATCTTCCACTTGGAGACTGACCTCAACAACTCCAGCAGTGTTGTATATGCTGGACTATGAACCTTCTTGTACCTAGAAAATTTCTCATCTTCATCTTCATTCTTGAAGACCAACTGAAACTGAGCAAGAACTCAGTTTCTCCCTGGTTACTCCCTTTGTTAACATGTCTGCAGGATTCTGGCTAGTGTGTATCTTTTCCAACTTCAAATGTCCATCTTCCAAGGTGGATCGTATGAATTGGTACCTCAAATGTATATTCTTAGTATTCGAATGGAAGGTTGAGTTCTTTGCAATATGAATGGCACTCTCAGTGTCATAGTACAACTTGCTATTCTCTTTCTTATTTTTCAATTCCTCCATAAACCTCTGTAACCAAATCATCTCTTTACTAGCCTCTGTAGCAGCAACATACTTTGCCTCTGTTGTTGAAAGTGAAACAACCTTTTGCATTTTTGAAATACAACTTATTGTTGTTCCACCTATAGTAAACACATACCCTGTGGTACTCCTCCTGCTATATTTATCACCTATCATATCTGAATCAACATATCCTTGTAGAATAGTTTCTGAACCTCCAAAACATAATGCATGATTAGCAATACCTCTCAAGTATATGAGAATCCACTTTATTGCCTCCCAATGTTCTTTACCTAGATTGTTCATATATCTTCTCACAACTCCCACTACATGTGCAATATCTGGTCCTGTGTAAACCATTGCCTACATCAAGCTGCCAACTGCTGATGAATATGGGACCCTGGACATGTATTCTATCTCCTCCTATGTCTTGGGACACATTTCCTTAGTTAATTTGAAATGTCTTGCCAAAGGTGTACTAACTGGTTTTGCATTCTGCATTCTAAACCTCTCCAACACCTTCTATGTGTACTCGCCCTAAGACAATGTCAGTTTGAGATTTTTCCTGTCTCTTGTTATTCTCATACCAAGGATTTACTTTGCAGCACGCAAATCTTTCATCGCAAATGAATTGGATAATTTCTTCTTGATCACATTTATATCCTGCATATTAGACCTTGCAATAATCATGTCATCTACATACAATAGCAAGATAATAAAGCTTCCATTTTCTATAGCTTTTAAAATAAAACCTGTTGATCAAAATGACATCTACTATAACCACATTCTGTCATAAAACTTTGTCAAACTTGGATACCAAGCTTGGATCTTTCTTTAGGCCATATAATCTCTTCTTCAACATGCATGCCAAATTCTCCTTCCTTTGACCTCCTTTTTGTGGCTGCTACATACAAATCTCTTCTCCAAATCCCCATGGAAGCGTTGTTTTACATCCTAAGCGATTTCAAGATGCAAATCTTCCTCGCCACAAGACTTAAAATAGTTTCCTAATTGAAGTCATTTAACAACAAGAGAAGAAAATATTTCATCAAAATCTATACCTTTCTTTTGTACAAACCCCTTTACAACAAGTCTAGCCTTGTCTGCTTCTCCTCCATCTTCTCCTTCAACTTGTAAACCCATTTGATACATGATGCTCTCTTTTTTTCCTGCGGACAATTGAACAAGTCCCAAGTATGGTTGTTGCAAAGGAATCCATTTCCTCTTTCATGCCTTGCTCCCACTTCCTTTTGGTGTCTACATACATTGCATCTTCATAACATGCAGTTCACCAGAATGAGTCGACAATAAAATAATACAATGAAGGAGGTATCGTTCGGGGGTATACTTAACTTGGTAGATTTTCTAACAACACTTGTAGGTGTTTTTACGGTACTTTCTTTGCTCTGTTG
Source organism: Picea sitchensis (assembly GCA_010110895.2). NCBI lineage: Eukaryota > Viridiplantae > Streptophyta > Pinopsida > Pinales > Pinaceae > Picea > Picea sitchensis. The sequence continues at coordinate 98,243 of SNQJ01S0013966.1, forward strand.
TTGTACATTTTGATTTTACGGTTCCTTTGGAATTTCTTTTTTTTTTTTTTTTTTTTTTTTTTTTTTTTTTTTTTTTTCTTTTCTGTTTCTTTCCCTCTAACTGATCTTATTCTTGTTTTTCTTTTTCCTGTTTCTTTCCCTACAACTGATCTTTGTACATGACCTTCTCATTGAATATGACATCTCTACTCCTAATGATTTTGTTATTTTCATAATCCCATAAGTGATAACCAAAATCGTTAACACCATATCCAATAAAGGTACACTTCTTGGATTTTGCCTCAATCTTTGTTCTATTTTCTTTACCAATATGGACAAATGCTTCACAACCGAAAGTTTTCAAAAAATAATAGTTTACCTTTTTTCCTGTCCATTCCTCCTCTGGAATTCTACCATCCAAAGAGCTTGAAGGTCCTCTGTTTATTAAGTAAATAACAGTATCTACAACATCTGCCCAAAACTGTAAGGGAAAACCAGCATGCAATTTCATACTCCTTGCACGCTCCAAGATTGTCATGTTCATCCTTTTTGACACACCATTTTCTTGTGGTGTTCTTGGAACTTTCTTCTCTCTATGAATCCCATGGTATGAACAGTAATCATCAAAATCCTTACTACAATATTCACCTCCATTATCTGATCTGAGACAGTTCAATTTTTTTCCTGTCTCATTCTCAACCAAAGCTTTTCATTTCTTAAAAGTATCAAAAACATCATATTTTTGTCGAATGCAATAAACCCAAGTTTTTCTAGTTGCATCATCAATAAAAGTAATATAATAAGAAGATCCACCAAGAGATGGTACCTGAGCTGGTCCCCATACATCTGTATGCACAAGCTCTAACCTTTCACTCTTATTTTATTTTTCAACTATGAGAAATATGACTCTCTTTTGTTTTCCATAAACATAATGCTCACAGAAGTCAAAATCAATTTGTTTAAGATCTGGAAACAAATTTATTTTATGAAGTATTTGCATCTCCTTCTAACTCATGTGTCAAAGCCTATGATGCCACAGTGTTGTATCCACTCCTGTAGAAGCTAAAGAGATAGAAGAGTCAGTATTACCAATACATAAATACAATGTACCTACCTTCTGTCCTTTCACTATCACCAATGATCCTTTGATGACCTTCCACGTCTTATCTGTAAATATGGATATACAAACTTCACTTGCCAACTTCCCTGTTGAAATTAGATTTTTCCTTAAATCGGAAACATCTCTTACCTCTTTCAACAACCATTGGTTTCCATTGCGTTGCTTTATTTTTACCTTTCCCATTCCAACAATTTTGCATGGTGCATCGTCACCCAATTGAACCTGTCCAAAATCACCTTGAACATAATCTAGAAAATGTTTTCTATGGGGTGTGGCATGAAATGAAGCCCCTGAATCTACTACCCATAACTCATAAATATTATCTACAGAAAGTGATATGAAAATAGAAGGTTGACTTGTTATGCTATGCAAGCACCCTCTATTTCATTAAAATAAACTTTACAGGACCTTGCTTCATGTGTATAAATATGCAATATAAATTTATGTGTTAAGTTCGTGCTTCTTCTTGTAAATGCTTATGTGTGAGAAAATGTTCTTTTAAATGGTTATATATGTACTTGCAATAAATACATAGCAACACAACTTGCAGCAAACAAACCATCAAACTCAGAACAATCACAACATGATAAAGGAGTTCACCCCCCTCCGGGCTACATCTCCTTGAGCCTCCATAATGGACTTGGATCTCTGGGATTAATTAGTCAAAAGTTCTTTTACAAGATGCTTCTCAAATCCAATGGAAAAACAAACTGTACCATTGAGATCAGAACACATAAAAACCCCAAAAACGACTAATAGAACTCTGAAAACGGATCATGGCTCATCCGGGCATGACCTCTTCTACATGTGGCCATAAGCTTCCCTGAGCTTCTCTTTGGAAAAAACACCTGTAAAAGTCCTCAACAGCCTCTGAAACTTGTCCCAATGTGTTCAAAGCATATCAATTAGCCAAAAATATTTATTCAATCACAGAAAACAAACATAGGCTCACCAAACCATGTCCTCCATCAAAGAGGGCTTCAAGCTCCCTAGAGCTTGCTGGAACTTCAATGGTGAAAAACTTGCTGAAGAAGTTTTCAAATGGCCTTGAAAACAGCACCAATGGATCCCGCACGTCCAAAAACCCCTGGCTGGGCTTTTACGGCACCTCAATCGGCCAAAAACTGAGAAAGTTAGACCTCCTCCATTCTTCTCCTTCAACTTCGCTGGAACTGGTTCTACAAAGCGCACCTCTGTGTGCATGAACCTGAAACACGCTCCAAAACACGCGTTTAAACCCAGAACCGAGTGGTTCCGAATAACCGTGTAAACTGTAGGACGGTTAGGGCGCCTCCAACCCCCAACCGCCTAGCTCTCGGTCACCTGGGTCATACGACCTCGGGCTTTTGGCAAAAGGGCTAACGGTTTAACCGTTTCAAAAACCGTTTGAAAACGGATTTAAAACGTGCGCAAAGAACCTTGCGCATACAAAACTTTGGGTTGTTGTTATAACTGTGCAACCGCACACACACCAACCGCGCACATGTTTAAACATATGGTTTACGGTTTAAAACCCCGCACAATAATCCACGGTTTATACAATATACACAATGTAATGTATTGCAATACCATGCAATGTAATCCGTGCACAATGGTCGGAACACAAACGAAACGGTCATATGTATTTACAATGAAACCATGGGTCGGGGCTTAAGCCCCGGCCCACCCCCTTTTCAAATTTAAATAATAACCAAAGTTAAATATACATGCGCGAACATATGTGACAAGAAACACTTGGCGGACTAATGGTTAGTGGAGGTTGTTAAAGTGTTGGATAGTAGGGGAGGTCACCTATTCAAATCCAGTCGGCTCAACAAAACTTTTAATCAAACCAAAAAAAACCAATAGCCAATAAACGAGGGACACGTGGCGCCCATGGATTGGGCCATGTGTCCTCACATTATTCGCCAACTATAGGACACGTGTCAGATCCTGATTCGTCGACATCAACCAATGAATGAATGCCACATCACCAGCTGCCCTGTCATCGTACTGCATTCCATGTCACCTGTACGGACATGCCACATCATCATCCGTACGGACTATACGGACTACCCAGTCAGCATCCATTTTTTTACTGTTTGGCGATTCAGACAGATCGCGATATCTCTCGCTCCCGACGTCCGTTTGAGACGAAATGAATTGCGTTGGGTTCGTGACGACGAGGGATACAAACCCATTTGTTTTGAGGCAATTCCGAGAACTTTGATTTTTGAGGTAAAATTTGACCCCTGGTCCAGATTTTGATCACACCTTCCCACTGAAAGGATTTTGGACCCACAAAAGTTTATCTGTCTACTTTCAAGTTATATCAAAATCTTTTCGACAATCACTTGAAAACTCTGACATGCCGTGCACTGCAACTGGCTATGTCCTTCAACCACTGCTCTCTGGCTGTTGCTGACCCACTGCTCTCTCTGTGCTTGTAAGACTGGCAACCTTCCCACTGAGAATCAAGTCCCTTTTTCGAACTCTTCGGCGTCAACATAATCAGCTCTCCAATGGCTGCAAAATTTCCTGCGACATCTTGTCACAAGCCAAGAAAACCATCAATCTTGAAAACAAATCATACAAGATTGAAAATGATACCAACAATTTTTTTTTTTGTTCTTCAAACAAACTGTCGCATCTCATACTTTATCAAAGCACATGGCATTTTCAAAATCAACTTTCAAGTCAATAAACACCATCGACTAAACACAAGTCGAACAACACGATTGACACAACATAGTCGTCAGAAAATCATCAACACTAGTCGAGACTCATTGAAACATCATATCGACCTTCCCATAAATGCA
>SNQJ01S0013966.1:106410-121350 GCA_010110895.2 Picea sitchensis
AACCATAGCCATAATTCATTTCCCTCATAAAAGAGGGTTTCCTTCTAGGGAAAAAAACCCTAACATAATCTCTATCGTTAGATCTGTGACCTTATAATGAACGGTCCAGATTTACAATGAAATTACAATATACATTTACAAGGTAATTTTTCCTTCGGGGACTTCGCTCCTGAACCCCCATTGGGGGATGCTTCCCCAGAACCATCATTGGGGGCCGCTTGCCCCCAAACCCCCCAGTCGGGGGGATAGCCCCCCCATACCCCGCAGAGGGGGTACGCCCCCTCTGCACTCCCCCATGTGGAAGAGTGTACATACTTCTAGGGTGTAAATACTTCATGGGGTATAAACACGGATGAAATTAAAATACCTCTGAATCAGGAAGATAATCAAGCTCCACAACCAACAAAGAATTGATAGATAAGGAATATATCCGACCAAGTGTGTCTCCATGGGGAGCATGAGTACTTTTTTTTAGAAAGAAATATGGAACTTTACATCTCTGTATTGATTACAGATAAATTAATAAAATGACTATTAAAAATAGATACCTATTACCTCGTATCGATGATCTATTCGACTAAGTACGGGGAGATATAGTATTTTCTAAGATTGACTTATGTTTTGGTTATCATCAAGTTATGATAATGGATGAAGATATTTATAAAACAGCTTTTAGAACGAGGTACAGACATTATGAATTTGTCGTAATACCTTTTGTACAGACTAATGCCCTAGACTCATTCATGTTCTTGATGAACAGTATTTTAGGCAAGCGCCTAGATAAATTTGCAATCGTTTTTATAGATGATATACTCATTTATTCAAAGGATGAAAAAGGAGGATGAAGAACACTTAAGAATAGTATTACAAATACTAAGAGAACATAAATTATATGCAAAGCTAAGTGTCAATTTTATAAAGACCAAATTCAGTGTTTGGGACACATAATTTCCAAGGAAGGTATAATAGTTGATCTGGACAAAATAAAGGCTATAATGAATTGGCTCGAACCTAAAGATGTTTCGGACACAATATAATTTATGGGTATAACTGGCTATTACCAGAAGTTTATAGAATTTTTTCTCTAGGATTATGTATCCTATAACATCATTACAAAAGAAAGGAACTAAGTTCATCTAGTCTGAAAAATTTCAAGAAAGCTTTAAGAATTTTAAACGACTCTTAACTATAGGTCCTGTATTAAAATTGGTAGATCTAGATAAGGATTTTGTAGTATGTATAGATGCATTCCGCGAAGGGCTTGGTGATGTGTTAATGAAAAAAAATCATGTAATAGATTATGAATCTCAGACATTAAAGAAACATGAAGGAAATTATGTAACTCATGATTGGGAATTGGATGCAATAACAAATGCATTAAATTTTGGCGGAACTATCTGGTAGGATGAAATTTTTTATTGTTAACAGATAACATCGCTTTGAAATATCTGTTTGATAAACAAAATTTAAATGTTCCCCAAGCAAGGTGGTTATCATTCTTAAGCGAGTATGATTTTGAGATAAAACACATAAATGAAAAATAAAATAAGGTGGTAGATTCATTAAGTAGACATGCAAATCCGATCTATACAGTTACTAGAAGTAATTATGAGACAAATTTAGAACAAAGGGTAAGAATAGCAGCTGAAAAAGACCCAGAATATCAAAATATCAAGTTAAAGATTACTGATAATTCAGCAGGAATAGAAGAATCAGACTTTAGATTCTCGAAAAGTGGATTGTTAATGTATAAAAACAAATTATATGTACCAGAAACTAATGAAATTAAGTTATTAATTCTAGATGAATTGCATAAGAAGCCATATTCTCGACATCCAGGTTTCCATAAATTAATTACTATGTTGAGAAAAGAATTATATTGGACAAACATGAAAGGAGAAACAATTGAATATCTAGCTAGGTGTTTAGAGTGTCAACAAGTTAAGGTTGAACACCAACACCCGACTAGACTACTACAGCCTTTACCCATTCTGGAATGGAAATGGGAAGTGATAAGTATGGATTTTATTACCACATTACATATAAGTAGTAAACAAAATTACTCAATTATGGTTGTAGTGGATAAACTGAGTAAGGCAACACACTTTATACTGATAAAATCAACCTACAAGGCTATTAATATAGCAGAAATATTCATGAAGGAAATATTTAGGTTACATGAAATTCCTAAAGTTATAACATATGATAGGGATGTTAAGTTTATTGGTAATTTTTGGAAGTCTTTATTTAAAGGGTTAGATACCCAATTGAATTTCAACATTGCATATCATCCGCAAACGGATGGGAAAACTGATAGAACTAACCATATTCTTGAAGACATGCTTAGAATGTATGTTATGGATAGACCTGGTAAATGGGAAGAATATTTGTACTTAGTTGAATTTTCTTATAATAACCATTGTCAAGATTTAGCAAAAATTAGTCCGTTTGAAATTTTATATGGCAGAAAATGTAATACACATGTTTCATGGAGTAATCTTGTAAATAGATCAATGATGGGACCAAATATGTTAAAAGACATGGAACTAACAGTGAAGCAAGTACAATAGAACTTGAAAGTAGCTCAAGACAGGAAAAAAAGTTGTGATGATGCAAAAAGGAATCCAAAAGAGTTCAATGTTGGAGATCATGTGTATATTAGAGTTAAACCTAAAAAGAGGTTTTTACGATTGGGTAGGTATACTAAGTTAGAACCTAGATATTGTGGCCCATTCGAGATACTTTCTCGAATAGGACCAGTACCTTATCAATTTGCACTTACATCTATGGTAAAAGTACATGATATGTTTCACGTTTCATTATTGAAAAAGTATATACATGACCCTACTCACGTTGTTGATTGGAAAATGATATAGGTGGAACCCGTAGGTGAGTTCCCAGTAGAGCTAGATCTTATTCTCAACATGAGGGAACTTACACTCAAGGGAGACGAATTGGATAGTTGGAGAAAATCCATGCGATAAACTATTTGACACAGTAAAAACTCTACAAAGATTACACACAACAACTGGAGCTCGGAATTCTGCAAGATGCCATAGAGGCAACCGCTTGGATTATGAACTCAACTTGGGGGTGACAGAGGTGACAAAGACTCTAGTCCAAGGTTGGGACGAATATGGTCTTCAACGTGTGGTTTCCCCAAAGTTCCAAGTTTTATTTCTTCTGATGAACCTGCTCATTAGAAATTGTTTACTTAAATGATTACTATTTTAATGTACAAATTGTGTGATTTAATTCTATGGCTTAAAAAAATCAGAACAGTGTTATAAATTTAATGCTTGATTCACAAGGAACCGATGCATATTATATGGTAGTATTAGAAAATCAATGCTTGATGTAGAAGGAACAGAGGTATATTATGTGTTCGTATACAAAGGAAATATAACAATTATTTTTCTTACAAACATAATTATAGTATCAGTAATATATTATTGGTATCCATAGGGAAGAACCTAATTACAAATCTAAAGACTGAAATCTGGATAGGAAATCCATATGGAAGGAACATAACTCATTGAGATACAACATACAACTTAAAGGGAAAATTATCTACATAGAAACTTATATCGGTTTACCAATATACACATATAAACGGAAAAAGAAATAATTACAAATTCAAGCAGAGTTCCTTGTTCTATATTAAAAAGGGAATATTGTTATAAATTACCATGTAATAGTCGAGGACAACTCGTTACAAATTTAACAAGATAACCTAAATATATATATATATATATATATATATGAAAATGGAAAGGTTACATACTGTATAGAATTCCAAAATGAGCAAAGTCCATTTATAAACTATATATCTAGGACGAAGGAAAATCAATAAACTGAGCTTTACAATGGCATAGAATGTGTAGAAAGCAATCTACGAAGCCACCTGGCTTCTAGGAATATTGCATTCAAAAGATAATCAGTCGATTAAATTCAGCAGAGGTATTGAAACCCAAATACCTTTCTGTACTTGGGTATTCCAGAGCTCCATGGCGACTGTCGTCTTGACACCTACAAAAGAATAAAAGAATGAGTTAGTAAGATATATGAATCGTTTAATAAAAGGAAAATTACATAAACAAATAGAGTAAATCTCACCATGGAGGAGCATAGCGTCGAAATATCTCCTTCAATTGTTGTAACCCGCACCTGAATATTTTGTGTTGACGTTTAATTGATGGGTACCCTCGCATCATCATAAGGGACACCATTATATATTACCGAAGAATAAACTTCAAATAAAACTACAACATATGTACAAAATGAAAATCAAGTAAACACTAAGGTCTATGCGAGCTCTTCCTGCACCATATACCATAGTGGAAGTTCTAAAAATATAGACAAGGGTGTATAAAACAAGATGCAAGGTCTCCATTTTTAACCAAATACGAGAAAAGGTCAAACATTTGATCCCGTCATGGTAAAGCCTGACTATTGATATTTTTGGGTACCGACGTGAAACCCCTAAGGCTAAGGCATAACCCTTTCGAAGAAGATATGGAAGAAAAACTATTGCGACCAAGGGTAATTTAAGGATGGAAAATTATATTAAAATGTAGAAACCTGGGCTAATCTTACTAGTCCTTAATATGAAAAATGTAAAATGTTTGGCGGTAGTTTTGTAAAAATATTCATGTTTATAAGGATTTTATATAGTTTCTATAAAATTTTGGCGATTTTTAAGGTAAAATAAGATTATTCTATGGAATTTGGGCGAATCATTTTTAGAAAAAATGAAAATTGGCGAATCGTTTTTTGGGAAAACCCGTGGAAAATTATCCCATTTGCCAAATTTAGCCCGTAAAATCATTTATGATTGCGACTAGGGATGATTTTAAGGATGGAAATATATTTTAGAATGTAGAAACCTTGGCGAATCTTACTAATCCTTCATATGCCAACTATAAATATTTGGCGATATTTTTGTAAAAATATTCAAATTTCTAAGGATTTTATATATTTTTTATAAAATTTTGGCGATTTTTAAGGTAAAATAATTTTATCCTATATAATTTGGGCGAATAATTTTTAAAATAGCGAATCTCTTTTTTAGAAAAACCATGGAAAATTAGCCCATGAGCGAAATTTAGCCCCTAAAATCATCCCTAATTGCGATCCAACATAAACTTTACAGTCAATGCATAATAGGAAACATATATGTATTAACAAGAAGTTGATGAGAAATATGACTAGATAAGTAAGATCCATTCCAACTACAAACAGTTATCATTTCAAAGGGTAAAACGTAAGAATTTTTAATAATTTAAGCAACCCATAAAGTTACATGAAAATCCTGAATGATTAGGAATTTTTTCTTACCAGTCAAACGATTCGATCGTGAATACGTTGGAAAGGTTCAATGAAGGCCCGAAGAAAAATATAAAATCCTAGAGCATTACCCAACAACTTCCTAAGAAACGAAAACGTGAACGGGGCATCTAAACCTACATTTTGTAAACTCGAGAAAGGGGCAAACTCTCAGGAAGCATACAAAGCCGAAGGAATAAGTTATTAATGTGGGAAAAAGCTAAATGTGGGAGAGTTAGGATAGTGCAAAGATTCACAAGAAAACCTAATGCACTTCCAAACAACATATATGAAATATTAGGACAACGACCCTCCTCAAGATAGAAACCTCAAGACGTGGCACATGCAGGACCTCTGCATGATAAATGCTCCATAGTGAACGTGGGATAACGAGGAGGAGTTGGCGAAGTATTAATGCAAAAATCTACCATACCACAAGTTTAAAACCTCATAAAGCACCCAAATGAATTTCCTTTCGAATAAGCAGTCATGTTGAAGGACAGGTGTAACGTGAATGGATGGTCTTACAACAATAGTCATTTCCAATTAAATTGTTTCATAATGTAATCGAAACCCAAGTTTATATATAAATAATTTACCATAAGACAACATTAAGAAAATGTATGGTGTCAAATAAATTAAATACTATAAGTATAAGAACATAGTAACAACAAGTTTAGACCTAAGAACATGGTAACAACAATTATAAACCTATAGTCATAGGAGAAGACTATAGCTAGAAATCAAATTCATCGAACATTTATATAGATCGCCACTTAAGTAATATATTATAGGTTATCAAATATTGGTATTAAGGAGATAAGACTTAGGATAACTCATATAAATACGATATATAGGACGATAATAATAATAATACTTTTTAAAAGGATATGTTAAGGTGATAAAGGTTTTACTGTATCGGTATGTAGTCCCTATGATATTATCATCATAATCAAAATGTTGGAAGGATAATGAAATTTTATGTATCATAAGAGAAACAAGGAAAATTATAAGATAGGTATAAAAGTAAATATTACAGAAATGATGAAGAAGAACCATTAAATAATATTATGGTTATTCATATATAAAATAAAAATAAAATAAAATCTTACTACAGTTTAAGGTCTGTGACATGGATATTTCTACCTTGTGGAATTTCCCATCACATGACATAGTCCTATTTTCCAGGATGGAGACTTGAAATTCAGAGGTAGGATGAATGAATATGTTTAATTTCCTTGCTATCTTTGTATCTATAAATTTATTTCAACTTCCACTACCGATGATCACCATTACTTTAGTTTTCTAAACATTTCCATAAAGTTTCAAAGTTTGGGGTTGAGAAATACATGTCATTGCAGCAATAGAGAGTGTCATATTTGCATTTTGATTCCCTCACTCATGGAGATTTTGTGAGTCTTCATTATTTGTTTCTTCATCGGATAAAGATATGTCCCATGCTTCTTCATCCTTGTCATTGTCACTCTTGTCTATTTTGCAATGAAAAAACTTTTTTCTTTGCACTTATGGCATGGTTTCCAATTAGGTTTGTTACATTTAAAACATCGGTCCTTAATCTTATATTGTATCATGTTTGGTGGTGGTGTCCTTTTGTGAGGGGGAATGTATTTGGAGCTAGAGTCTTCAAGTGAGCGCCATGTTGTCTTTTGATATTATTTAAGTTTCTTTTCAACGATTTTAGCTTTCTGGCGAGATTGCTCAATATCTTTAATGTCAAGTAGTTCGAGTTCATTTTGGATATTTTCCTTCAATCCTGATAAGACTATTTGTAGTAGCCAATCTTTTGATATATAAGGTACATGAGTGGATAACACATGTAGATCCTAAAAAATTCGTCCACTGTACCGGACTATTGTAATTGGGTGAGTTTAGAAAAACCCCCTTTTTCTTCTATGTCGAGAAAACATAGGAAGAAGTTATTTTTTAATATAACCCAGTCTCTTCCTAGAGATTAGGATTTTTCTCTCCACCATAGGAACCAAACATAGGGAAATTCCTTCAGATGTATAGATGCGATATTAATTTTTCTTCATCATCATAAATCTGGTAATACCTGAAGTACTGCTCGATTTTATTTACCCATCTTGTTGTTTGTCTTTCATCTGATCCATCGAATTCTAGAACAATAATCTTCACCTTAGGCATGTAATTATTAGACATCCCCATCTTAGGCGAGTAGTGTGATTGATGAGGCCCCCACTACGAAGTTGAGTTACCTAGGCTTCTACTCTCGTTCATGATTGATTCAAGCTCTAGTCTCATGTCATGGAATTTTTTGTTGCATTCCGCTAGTTCTTCATTTAGTTTGTCAATTTTGGCATCAAACGAAGTACTTACTTGATTTACTAGGCTTGTGAAAAACTCTTTAGAGTTTTTTCTTAGCTCCAGTGTGGGGGAAGTGTCGTCCTCTGTATTTTTCTATGCTTCTCTCAACTTTCTCTTGATTTTTCTCATGTTGAGTTTGATGTATTAAATATTTATTATATTTAATATTTTAATATTAAATATAGGGTATGGTATCAACTGGAAGGAAAATCGTGGAGGGAAAGTTAAGTTTATAAGGTTTGGACGAAGAAAAAATAGTGGAGGGGGACAGAGGGATCCATGGGGAGAGGGTGGCAGGTGTTAGAATATAATGGATGTGCTCGTTTAACCATAGAAAATATCACTATTGTCACCCAACCATAGGCTGAAGCCACCCTTGTGAACCTTAACCTTGACAGAGAATCATTTTGGAAGCAAACCCTAGGATAGATAGCCAAGAAAAGGTGGTACACCTTTCTCCAAGGATAGCGCACCAAGAAAGAGTAACAAGAGCTGATTAGAGAGTCTGAACCATAACCAAGAGATAGTCCAAGCCAAAACTAAAATCTGCTAGCTGCAGTAGCTGCAATGACATCTCTCCTCCAAACTTGCACACAAATTGGCCAACTGCAGTGTGCACAAGTGTTGCTTCTGCAGTTCTGAGAATGTTGGCTAGAATGAAGACTGGCCTCCTGTATTTATACTAATTATGGCAGACTGCCTGGGCTGAATTCTCATTCTGGGTACTAATTCTTTAGTATATATCATTTCCTTTAGATGACTTCTTCTCTTGGAGGCTAATAACCTAATACAAGTCATTCTCTTGAGTCAACTTGTCTTCTAGGGTTATTAACCAACTATTTATGGTTTCTTCTTTCTTCCTGGAATATTCTAGTCTCGTCAAGTTTACACATGGAGGTAAATACCTCCCGCAGCTACCATAATATCAACACTCCCTCCTAGCTAGGGAGGTATTGAAGGTAATGTTCTTGAGCACAAAAATACCATTCACCCGGCAGCATCAACATATTCGTATAGACTATATCATGATTAGATTATGAGCACCATCATCACTATCAGTGCCATCAGCTGCATCATCTCTCGAAACGATACTCCATCTGAGTAAATAGACATGATGCTAGATAAGTCACTCACTCCACAGAGTGACACAAGAGACATTTTTCTAATGCAGACATATGTCCTAGAATAATGAATGCCCTGGACCATTTTTTGTCTAGGGAATCTTTATCCATTGAACATCCATCTAGCTGATAATCATTTCAAAAACTCCTAATAGTTTTCAAGGCAATCAAAATAATCTCATTCAGTAGAACACAACTGTGTCCATCCATAGTAGTACACAACTACAATCCAGTGGTACACTTCCACACCAAGTAGCACACAGATACTTGATCAGTGACACATAGTCACAATCAGTGGAACACATCCACCACAATAGTATATATATACTGTTCGGAGACATACAGTCTCCATAACAATCATATCATCTGATGTCAACCTGCACAGAAAACATTGTTATGATATGAACTGAATCATCTAGGCCATTCATCCACTCACATCTATGATATCTGGAAGAGTATCTGACCTTATAAGGTAAAAACTCAATGATGATCTATCTGGAAGGAAGAAAAATTGTCCCGATTTCTGAGCCTGGGCAATTCACCTATCCGAGCCATTCCTCTGCCACTAAACAACGTGCAACCTAGAGAGAATGAGTTTTCCCTAGGGAATTCCTATCCCTTATTGTTGAACCTGGACCATTCACCTATTTGGGCCATTCCTCCGGCACTAAACAAAGTGTAACATGGAGAGAATGAATCTTCCCTAGGGAATGATTATCCAGACCATTTCCTAAGGAAATGACTATCCTGCACCAACCTCCAAAATGGACCATTCTTCGAAACTTCTCACAACTATTGTTATCCACAATTTTGGTCATTGTGATGATGTCATGACGATGTTATGATGATGGAAAATCAAGCTCTTCACTAAGAACACTTTCCTGAAAGAAGTTAAATTTGTCTGCTTCCAGAAATCATGCTTTTAAGGGATGTTCGCAGGCTACCTATGTATCTGCCTGCGAGAATGCCTGATTCTCGCAGGCTGCATTAAGCTGGGGTGCGAAGGGTTCACACTGTAACTAACTGGCAAGGTGTGAACATGTTCCAAAGGAAGGAAAAATATAAGATCTCGAATCTTCTAGAAACATGAGTTGGCTTCGAATGGTTATTCAGGTGCTGGTATTCCAGATATCTTGGGATCATTTCCTATCCAAGAAACTAATCTATATTCTCCTATATATTGAGGAGATTACTCATGGAAAGGGTTAAGAAGAATAAGAAGCAAGCTAGCAAGAGATTGATTGGGGAATTGGTGCAAGACTGTATGGAGGATTGATGCTACAGCAGCAAGAGACAACAACAAGGTCATCACAAGTGGTTGATTTTCTTCATGCATGAGCAAGTGTGTGTGTCAGAGCTAGGAGCCATCGAAAGGAGACCTACGACATCAAGGCTCAGGTTGTAAGTTTCACTTTCAATTAATTCAATATAGTAATATGTCCCTTTCCCATAAAGATGATGTCACTTTATTACATAACTCCTTGATCATATGTATAGACTAGCTATTGAATAAATTAATCTGCCTTCACTTCGATTGGTTTGTATTGTTGTGATCTAAATGGCACAAGAGCATTGGAGAGAAGCTTGGAACAACAGAGACCTAAGGAAAGCGTTCATAAGGTATGTTCATAATCCTTACCTCTTAGTTCATTCAATAGGTTAGATCTAGGGAAAGTGTATTATCCTGTCATGTTTTGTTCTAGATCCAGGTGGATCTAGGGAGATCAGTTTGTGTCTGCACTCACGGATTTATCCAGAAACAAAATTGGCGACTCCGCTGGGGACTTATCCATTTTTTCTTTATGGTTTTTGAATTTTCTGTGGCCATTTGCTCTATTTTCATTTTTCTCCTGTTTTGTCAGTGTATTAGTCCTCAGGATATCCTGAGAGACCTTCTGGGTCTATAAGCTAGTTTGAATTTTGCTTGCATTTTCAAAATTTTCATTATCTTCAAGAGTTCTCGCACTGTGTCCATGGACAGCCTGCGAGAACTAGTCAAGTTCGCACTCTGCATATAGAGTCCAGTGCGAACACCTCGCACCTTGTATTGAGGTGGCCTATGAGAATACTATCTTCTCGCACTGTGTTCCACTACTTGCCTACGAGCAAGATTTTTGAAATTTTTGAAATTAAGTTATGACTTTGTCAACTGATCAGATCTATTGAATTGCATCTTTTTGGCTTATCAAATCATTGACTTACATATCTCTTGCTTTAGTTTGCTTGCTGGAACTGATCTAGGGTTTCAAGGTCTTTCTTGCCCTTTGTAGCTTGATTTTCATTTCTTGGCTTTTGTTGGCATTTTCATTCTCTCTGACTTCTGGAGTTGAGTGTGTCTGACTGACTGAGAACCAATGATTGGTTGAGAGTTGAGTGTTTGGTGTTTCTCGTTTGCTTGTTGGTTCGAAAGGACATTTTTCTTTTGCATTGAGAAACTCCTTGGTTTGCTTTTGTTTTTACTTTCATTGAAAGTTTTGGTTGGGTTGTTATTGTTTGATTATTGATGGTTTGATTTTATTTTCTCATTAATCAGAGTTCTTCTTGGAAAGTGAACAACGAATTTTCTTTCAAGATTTTGTTTTTTCCTTTTCGAAAACATTGAAAATCAAGTTTTAGAGTTTATTCGAAAGAGACATATAGAAATTGCTCATTGATATATGATTGTTTGAATTGACATCTGAAAGGAAATTGAGCATTGTACTTGCATTATAGTATTGAGATTGATTTGGAAGATACTCTCTCTCCCATAACTAGGATTCATAGAATGAAAAGAATTATATTTCATCATTATCCTTGCATTATTTGGGTCAGAGTCATACATCACGAGTTTCACTTCCGTTACCTTTGAGTAAACAACAGCTTTTAAAAACATTGCGTAATATTAAAATTGATCTAGTAACTCTTTTCTAGGGCTATTTTACACCAACATTTAGTTAGGCTAGTGCTTTGGAGTAGGAAGAGAGATACACTCTCCAAAATCTCAAAACACACAATAGCATCTTGAGTTAGGGAGTGTTAAATTCCATTTGCAACATATTGTCCTGGGACGCCCTTCTAACACAAGGGTCAAACACTAGGTCGCATTGGTGTTGGCAGAGTTACTAACCCTGCTTTGTTGACATCGGTGTAGAGATTGCACGTATTACGGGGATCACTCCGAGGTATACCCACAATTATGAGTGGAAACCTTTGAGTTGATTTCGAGCTTGATACCCTACCCTTGCGTGTGGATCGGACTGACGACTATCCCCCCAGGCTGTACTGTTGTTTGTGGTGACCTTAGTTGCCTATCTCTCTAGGTTCTTACCCAAGGTGACTGTGGAGGGGAAAGTCTTCATGATACCTGGAATTGACGTTGATCAAACTCACTCAGGCTCCTTGGAGGGTATACCCACGATTATGTGTGGGAGATTGCACCAGGGCGTAAGTCTGTTAAGCAGGTTGTCAACATAACTTTTCCACCTTAGCCCCGCCCCTTCTCGTCTCGTTGTTGCGACGTTGGATTTCATCACCAACTAGTGGCTTTGATATTAGAAGGTATTGTTTGCTTGGTGATTGCTTCTAGATTTTGTTTACTAGTGTGTGTTGTTTGTTTGTCGAAGTTGACCATAGTATTTTCGTTGCGGAGTTTGTTACTTGCTTACAATTGCTCCCCCACGACGTTCACGTAGGATGCAAGGTTTATCCCCTGAACATCCGGACGTTTCACAACCCTTGCATACAGCAACACCTGAAGGTACCCCTGACGACTCTCCTCGTCAGGGTGAAATCCCCCTTGTTACTCTACCACACGTGGACATAAGAGAAGTCCAAGATGTTTCTACACCACCTCCAGAAGTAGAACGCATTGATCCTCTAGGTGATTTTCGAATTACCAATACTATAGAGGACTATCGCATTCGTCGTGGTGAACGACCTGTTGAGCAATTAAATCCTTCTGAAGAAGCCATTGTTACATCTTCTGAATCAACTGTTGGGCCTTCTCACGGTGTAGTAGGCCAAGACCCTTTTTGGTCCGATAATTTTCGACGAGTTCTTTTCAGTACAGAGTCATCCCCTGTTTACGAAATCAACCCTCATGTGTCTCCTGAGACAGAGACTACACCCAATACTACCACTTATTGTTTTGTTCTTCCTCCCGAGATGGCCCATCTCGCGGATACTACGAGTGTCCAAACCACAATTCCTGCCACTACCCTTTCTCCTATCAATACCCAACAAATGCATGAGGCTAACCCAAATTTACCTCCTGGTTACCATGCGTTGAATCCTTTGTTGAATGGTTCCCATCCAACACCTCCGCAAACCCCAGTCGGTTCTCCAAGTGGTCCTCCGTTTCCTGGGCATCCTATTCCCGGTTTCATCCTGACACTCCCTCAGTTTCCTACTGGCAATCCTAATCCTAGTGGCACTATCCCGACTGTTGCACCAAACTTACAGATTCTCGTTGGTGGACAGGGTGGTACGATTCCTTTTCCTTTTCCCAGACACAACACAGTTACCACGCAACCTACGGTTGGCACACAAATTCCGGGTGGAACTATACCTATGGTAGGGGGACCAACCTCCCCTTTTGGGCAAAATATACCTCCTCAGTTAGCCCAGTATTGGAATCATCTTTTACAAAACTTTCCTCAAAATGCTGGGGGGCAGACCATTGTCCCTCCGGGAGGCCAACCATATCTAGGTGTAACTAATCCTATTTGGGGTTCGGGTCAAACTAAACCTTAGGTCCCTACTCAGACTCAAGGTCACAATCCTTGGGGTTACTACCCTATTCAGCCACCACCGAATCAGCCGGGATCTTCCCTTTATGGGCAGTCTTCTTATGCTCCTACTGGTTTGCCGATGGGGCTCCCACCCCAAAGTCACCAGTACCCACAAGTGAATCGACAGTTGCCTTTTCTTGCTACTTTGGATTTGCCAAATTTGTCTAGGATTCTCAACGATCCTATTCGTCACTCTCCCCAATGGCCTGCTATTCCTGCAAAGCTTCCATCGGATATTAGGAAATTCGATGGCAAGGTGGGAGAGGACCCTAATAATCATGTCATCACTTTTCATTTATGGTGTTTGTCCAATTCGTTAGTGGAAGACTCCATTCGTCTCCGTCTTTTTCAACGAACCCTCACTGGAGCTGCTGCGAAGTGGTACATTGAGTTACCACGAGGTTTCTTTTCCGATTTTCACACCCTTGCTATGGATTTTCTCACACATTACCAGTTACCGATCCGTTACGATACTGGGACTGAGATTTTAACTTCCTTCAAACAAAATACAAACACTCATATATCTGATCATATTCATGAGTGGCGAAGGAGGCGACGTCTCATTAAACTTGAGCTTCCTGATCAGTTACTGGCAGAATGGTTTACAAAATCTTTTGTGAACAAAATCGGTAAAGACATTGTTATGGGAGGTGTTGTTACAGAAGAGCAGGCTATAAGTCGTGCTCAGTATCTTGATCTCATTTATTCGCAAACGGGAACTCTTTATGATCTATTACCGGACTTGCCTCGTCCTGGTACTTCCAGTGCTTCAACCACCCCAGCTGCTTCACATGGAGCCGATGGTCTGATTGGGACTACCCATGCCCAATCACATTCTGTTTCAAACATGACCCCTAAATCCAACTCTTCTAATGTTCAAAGTGCTCCGTCTCCTACTCCTCCCGCCGGTAAAACCTCTGAAGTGAACGTTGTTCAGTCTACGCCGACCGGTAATAACAAATCTAAGAAAGGGAGAGGCAAGAATAAGGAGAGTAAAAATAATAATCCGAATGACCAAACCAAAACCGAAGGATTGTCCGAGATGTGCCGAGGTTAACAAGTTCCTTCAAGGAGCGCCAAAACCCTCTACTCCAGCAGTCTTGTCCCAACGCTTCCCGTCTCAACAACAGGCTTTGTTGGTCATCCATGACCAACCCTCTACTTCTACATCATCTTATGTTTTGATGTGCACCAGTGATTCCAAGAAAGACAATGTTGCACTTACCACTAGAGCTAAAGACTATACTCCTTCTAAGGAGAAGGTTGACGACTTACCTTCTGATCTGGTACAACCCTCTCCACCGAATCCACCCACAAATGGTCCTCTTCATCTCGAACGACCGAGCCTTGATACAGTTATACGACCACCCCCGAAAGGT
>SNQJ01S0013966.1:130115-150217 GCA_010110895.2 Picea sitchensis
TTTTATTTTTTACAATATTATCATACCATATCCATAACCTTTCAACAATATATATTTCGCTGCATCATCTAATATATTAGAATATCTCACATTATAATTTTCAATATATTACATTTTAGTTTAAATTCCTAAATTATATATTTTTTTAAATGAGTCTATAATATTGCATGAGTAATAATATTAAAAATTGTATTATAAGTTACTCAATGGCCATCGCATCTTAGGTAAACCTTAAAATTGATTTTAATTTTAAAAGTCTTAAATTCATCCTTCCAAGAATGTATTGCTATCCAGATACAACGAATGGCCTCAATTAAATTTTGGATGGTTTCCATTTTATTTTGATAACCTCGAGGAAAGAGCTTTTAACTTAGATTTATGTTTAACATATTATTGAGTCTAAAATCATACTTAGTATAATATGAATTCGTATGCATTCGAAATGTGTACAAGAGCTCTTATCTTCTTGAGTTGAATTTGGCACTATAAATAATATTTAGGTTTATGTTTAACATATTATTAAATCTAAAAGCATACTTAATATAATATGAATTCTTATGCATTAGAAATTTGTAGAAGAGCTTTTATCTTCTTCAGTTGAATTTGGCATTATAAATAATATGTAGGTTTATGTTTAACATATTATTGAATCTAAAAGCATACTTAGTATAATATGAATTGTTATGCATTAGAAATGTGTAGAAGAGCTTTTATCTTCTTAAGTTGAATTTGGTACTATAAAAGATATTTAAGTTTATGTTTCACATATTATTAAGTCTAAAAGCATACTTAGTATAATATGAATTATTATGCATTAGAAATATGTAGAAAAGCCATGGTCATTGTTCAGAAAACAATTTTATAATTTAATTATATATAATATTAGTTTATAAAGTGGTGAATGTAAACTAAGGATGATTTTTTATAATGCATTATTGATAATGTAAATTTGGAAAAATAAGAATCAATTAAATTGGAAGGATGATTAGAAATATCTAAACAACTAATTTGAATATGATATATGAAAATAAAATGTATAAAATTTAATTATATTTCTAATATGTATGTATTTTTGAAAAAAAATTGATGTTTATTTTATATATTTTTAAAATTAAGAAAGTATGAATTGAAATTACAAATTCAAGTGTTAGTGTAGGGTTTGATAACCTAAACATATTTTTTATTTTTATTATTTATTTATTTTATATTGTATATTTGAATTTATATTAGTGTGGTGTGTAAATTTTTTTAAATGGGTGAGAGTATAAAAAGTTATAACATTGACTTATGTATTTTAAAATTTGGATATATGTTAATATAAAAATAAATTAAAAACTAGAGAACGATATCATTTTTAAAAAATACATGTCTTTTTGGAATCTATGTGAGTGGGATATGAAATTGTGCAACCTATTTAAAAATAATGTCAAAAATAGAGATATGGAAAAGGATTCGGTTAAATGAAGGTTTCATTGTTTTTACAGCATGGTTTACTGTGTTCATCATGCCAAAACCAAATTTGAGCAATCAACTCAGCAAACATCTAGGTGAAAATTTTCAATCCCACTGAGAAATTTGAATTTCTAGAAACATACACATGTTATAAAACGTATGTGCTTTCCTAGAAGATGTAGATGTTCTTTTTTCCATGCATCATTTCAAAACATACAATTAAAATGCTCCCGACCCCTTTTTTTCTAAGGAACAAATCAAATTTGGTCAGCCCAAAGACTTATTATTAGCTTGAAGGATAGTAGTTGTTACCTCATGGAGAAATATCCCTTTTTCCTAGAATTTTTGAATGGAAGATAGATCAACTTCGAGCCTTGTGGTTGATAAGACTAAGAGAATGTCATGGTTGGTTCTATAGAGAATGTCGTGGATAGTCAAGTGACAAGACAAGTGAGACGGATGTATCTCAACCTCCATGCGGCTCCGCAAGGCCCCACCTCTACCTCAGCCTTGCTTCAACCCTCTAATGTCCACACCCTACAGGCATCTAATCCTAAGGGTAACTAGCAACCCGAGGGGGAAGAAAAAGAACAAAAAAAAGAAAGGGACCGAGGAAATAAAGAAAATTACAACAATAATGTTGGTGGGGGAAAGACAGATAAAAAAAAGGTCAAATTCCCTTGCAAGCTCTATAAGAAGGATCATCTAACACATTAGTGCCCCAAGCTTGAGGAGGCCCAACGACTATTGACACGACCAAATTCCCACCAAAAACTTACCATATTGAATAACCATTTTCTTCCTCACACCCAACAGTTGGTTGTTGGATTCCAGAACAACCAAAGTTACACCTCCAAAAGGGAGGGCAACCAAGGGGCTCAAACAAGGAAGCAATTAATATTAATAATTTAATAAGTGTAGTTAATATTTTTTATTAATATTTAATATTAATAATTATGTTAATGCATAAATAAAGAAGACATTGCATACCCAATTCTATTATATGTATGTTTTCATTCTATATCGATATACTTTATGATACGGAATTGGATTGGAGTTAGAATTTTCTTATAGGAAATCATGGAAATGGAAATTGAAGTGAATTGAATTTTTATTTTTATTTTTTTTTAATATAAAGAAAAGAAGGAATATATATAAATAATATTTATTATAAATATATATGTTAATTAGTTTAGATTAGTGGTTGGGATGAATGATTGTTGTCATACTAACCACGTACATTCTAACAAGTGACATGTTGAGTTCTTAACTAGTATATTATTATAATGGCTTTAAGTTTCCTTGTTGACTAGTGTAGGTTTACCTTGGGTACCATCCTTGATAGTTGGGAGGAATGATTGTTAACCTTCCACATAAATCCAATTTATATTGTTGCAATAGCTTCAAACCTTGTTGTTAAGTGACCTAATTCCCACTAGTAATATGCTAAGCTCATAACTCATATATTGTTATAATAATTTAAACCCTATTGTTGAGTGATCTTGTGCTCAATTTACCTTAATGTGGGTGGGGGGCATTAATAGAAAGACTTTATAATAAAGTTTTTCTATTAATGCCCCTCACCCACATATGTGGGTGAGGAACATGGCATTAATAGAAGAACTTTATTATAAAGTCTTTCTATTAATGCCCCCACCCACATATGTGAGAAGAGAAGAATTACTCAAAGGATAAACGCATTCAAAACCAAAAAATTGTATGGAGATAGATTTATAAATGCATATGCATTTAAACTTATACCTTATAATAAAAAAAAATTACTTACAATTCACGAGGTTTCTCAGATTTAATATTTATGCATTTTCCACGCATTTTCAAGTAAATAACTTATATGGTACGGAGAAAATAGGTAAAAGGCATGGAAAATAAAGTTTTTATTATTAACGAATCTTTTGAATTATTATAAAAAAGTTATGACTAATAAATTTAAAATTGTATGAGTATTGTGTTTCGATATTTAAAATAAAATTATTTTAAATTATTTTAAGTTTTTTTTTTTTTTTCCAAAGATATTGGGATTTTTTTAAGTATTTATATAAAATTAAATATAAATTTATACAATAATGAGATAAAATTTAATAAAGTTTTTTTTTTTATAAAATGATCTTCACATGGAAAATTTTTAAATACGTACAGGGCTTGAATTATAAGAATACAATGATTCAGGTGATATGTCATCTTCTAAGACATTTATAAGTTGATTGTTTCCATGCTCGAGTTCATCCTTCAAGAAAAAATGAACCAAATAAAAACCAAAGAGAGAATTTTTCGAAGGAATAGAGTTTAGATATTGATCTTGATCAAAATGAAGAAAATAAATCAAGCCTACAAGTGTAGTTTAGAGAAACCATTTATTTTTCGAAGGATAAAGTAGAAGAAAAGGATACAATACTTTCCCCATCCAAGGAGGTCAAGCTAACACTCCTCTAGATAGAGCAAAAAAATATCATGACATTGATATATTTGATCTCCCAACTTTTTACTTATTTATACTCATAATTAGTTAATGTGGCTCCTCCTATAGAAGAATGTGATCCGGATTTATGAGCAGGATGAAATGAAACCACAGTTTTATAATAATAACACAAAGACACAATGAACAATAACAGAGATACAATAAAACTTGTCTTCTATTAAATAAGAAATATGTTGAAAACTGTAAAATGCATACTGAAGACAAAATTGCATGAATGGTGGCAACTTATTTCTGAGAAGAGATGTGATGACTACACTCATTCACAAGAAGATGAGTACAATGAGGCTCTAAAGGAATTTTTACAATAAACATGAATGTCAAAACCCTATACATCCAAAAACCTAACCCTAGGAGATGAAGTGCCAAAAGTCATGTGGGCCCTGTTGGGGTAAGTTAGTACATCAACTTCCGAGGGTCGTAACTTTTGCATGTGATCTCCGTTTAGGGTGCACGATAGCTCGTTGGAAAGGTATTGATGAGGATATTAATTTGGGGGGGTAAATAAAATCCTTTGGTCGTCATTGAGGTGCCTTATCATGAAAAAAAATCGTTTGGATCCTCAAAATGGACCCAGAAGTTTGGGAACTGAAAAACTACTAAAATTAGTAAGTTGCCAAAAAAAAAAATTGAACCAGTTGGAAAAGATGGGTGGCCACTCAAATCCTTTTAGATCAATCCTCCCCTCTTAGGAAGCAATGGTCTCCATTTCATTGAGTGTCCCCATCAGATGAGGAAATTTCTGTTGAATTTGGCCCGAGGTGAGCCACTTGCCTTGGTGCAGGAATTGCCCTGCTTTAACAACCTGATAAAGTTGGATCCTCTACTACCAAGTTACCTTGACTTGTATTTCCACGATCTAATTATTGGATTCATGTTTCATGCATTCCGGGTTGAGCTATGTTGGTGTCAATTGTTCTACTATCTCTGAGGTGTCCAATAATGGTGGAAAATAAGACCGAAGGAGGTCCACATTGAACACTAGGTACAAGCCAAGCAAGGGGGGTAGGTTGAGCTCGAAAGAATGTCACCCACAACCTTGGTGATGGTGTAAGTTCCAAAATGGAGTGGACAAAGTTTCTGATGAGGCCCTGTAAGGTGTTGTTTTTGAAAATGCAACCAAACTTTGTCTCCCACCTGAAACTAGTGTGGCACCCAGTGTTGATCATGTCATTGATTGTACTTAGAATTAGACTTATGTAAAATATCTTGAACCTGTTGGAAAATGTACTTGATCCACTCAATGAACTGGGTGTCTTTGTCAGCTCTAGTTGGATCATGTGACGAGTCTGCCTAGGTGGCCGCAAGGGGTAGTGCAACATCCATGGGACCCAATGGTTGAAATCCCAACCTCACCTAAAAGGGGATGTGGTTGTTTGAGCTATGTATGTATTTTTTGTAGTTGTGTTGAACATAGGGAAGACTCTCATCCTAGGTGCGTAGGTTCCTGTAATTGTACATGCGTAGGATGTGCATGATCATCTGGTTGATGACCTCAGTTTGGCCATTTGTATGGGGGTGGAAGGCAGTGGACTTGGTGAGCTTATTGTCCAACAGTGACCAGAGAATCGACCATAATGTGTTGAGGAATCGACTATCCCTATCTAAGATAATGGTTTTTTGGATCCCAAAGTGTACCCACACTCGTTCAAAGAAGATCTTGGCAATGGCCTCTGTTGTGATGCTCTTCTTACATGTGGAAAAAATCACCATCTTGGAAAATTGATCAACAACCACAAAAACAAAGTCATTTCCCCACTTGGTGGATGCAAGGCCCAACATGTAGTCCATTGAGATGGATTCCCAAGGCCTGTCGGGAGTAAGCAGAGTAGTGTACAACCCTTGTTTCTTAGTGGTTGATTTGCCAATAGCGCAGACAATGCAGGATCATATATACTTGATGACATCATGTCAAAGTTTCGGCTAGTATAAATGTCGTTACAACACTGCCACTATCTTTTCCGTGACGAAGTGTCATGCCACCCGATTGTAGTGGGATTCCCAAATTATCTTCGCTCGCTCACTTTATGGAATGCAGAGATGACCCAGATTTCATAGCAACCCGTCCTGAAGATGGAAATTAGTGGTAGTTGTGTTTGTGGCCAACATCTGGTAGGTGTTGGCGAAGTCAGAATCTGTCTCATAGAGGTGGGGCCATCTAGAGGTCTCATGGTTGCAAGAATCTAGCACTATGGTGATTGCTGCAACCAGAGATCGGCTGAGGAAATCAGTGATTCGATTGGTACTTCCTATTTTATACTTGATGTTGAGGTGGAACTGCTACAAATATGTGGACCACTTCTGATGGCAGTCATTCTGCAATTTTTCGTGTGTCTGCATGAACTGCAACAACTTATGATGAGTGTGGATGATTGTCTCCTTCCTAAGAATGTAATGCCTCCACTAGTGGTAGGCTTTCACAATGGAGTACATTTATTTTTCATAAGTAGGGTGCTTATGGATGGCATCTGATAGTGTCTCACTATGATAGGCCATGGGGTGGTCATGATGAGTGATGACTGCACCCACAACATAGTCTAAAGCATCTGTCACGATCTCAAAGGGATGTTGCAGGTCATGTAATGAAATAACTAAGGTTGAGCACAAGCGTTGCTTCATATCATCGAACACTTTCTGTTGGGACAAGCCCCACACAATGTTTTCCTTACCACCACCCCTAGTTATTTGGGTGAGGTCCCATGCAATATGGGAGAATCCCAACATGAACCCGCGATATAAATTGGCAAGGCCTAAGAATCTTTGAATCTCAGTGAGGATGGTTGGGGCTAGCTAGTCACAGATGACTTTGATCTTAGCTGGATCAGCATGCACACCATGCGTACCAACAATGTAGCCTAGTTATTGGACCCTGTCCATGCCGAAGGATCATTTTTCCAAGTTGGCATAGCTTGTGGTGTCACAGAGAGTGCAGAACCTGTTGAATATGTTGCAAGTGTTCTACCCAAGTCTTGTTGTATATGAGGATGTAATATAGATACACCACCACAAAATAATTAGTGAAAGGTCACAACATATCGTCCATCATCCTCGTGAAAATTTGGGGCATTTATCAAACCAAAGGGCATGGTCAGCCATTCAAAAAGACCTTCTTTTGACCTGAAGGAAGTTTTCCATACATCTGTATGTTCTATTGGGACCTAATTGTAGCAAGACTTCAGATCAATCTTACTAAAGTATTTGCCCCCCTTGAGTTCATCAAGGAGATCATCGATTCTGGGAATAGGGTACCGGTTCCTAACTATGAGTTTATTTAGGGCCCAGTAATCAATGCAGAGTAGTCAGGTCCCGTCTTTCTTCTACACCAGCATGATTGGGCTTCCACAAGGTGATTAGTTGGGTCGGATGTGCCCCTTATGGATCAGTTCTTGGATTTGATGCTTGATATCATCATTTTCTAATAGAAAGCAGTGATATACTAGCCCATTGGGTAGCGGTGCATTGAGGGTCAGATCGATGGGATGATTGACCTGACAATGAAGAGGTACCCCAATAGGTAATGAGAATATGTCTTTGTATTCTTCCATGACCTTATCCACTTGCTTCAGTTTCTTGGAGAGGTTGGCCACAAAGGCCATGGATGTGGCTACCACCTTTTGCTCACTCTGAGAGTGAATAATGAAGAAAACGAACTTCTCGGTCTAAAAAATAACCTTCCTACATTACTTGGCAAATATCAAGGAAATAACACTATGTGGGACTACCTTGAGTATCTTGTAGAATTTCCTATTCAAAGTAATAATAACATTGCGAGGCCTAGACTCATAGATAGCATGACGTTTCCATAAATAAGGTTGGCCCAAAATAACATCACAAACTTCAAGGGGAGAAACATCACACAATACCTCATCTTTGAATGGATTAATGTCATACGACAGGAGACAGTATTGGTTGATGTGAAGATTTCTTCCTTGACGGAGCCATCCGTTGGTGTAGGGCTACAGCTGTGGCATTGTCGGCAGGGTTAGCCGCTTGATGACCTCTGTTGAGATGAGGTTCTTCTGGCTACCTCTATCAATGATGAAGTGTAGCGGAGTGCCTTTCACCCACATATGTGAATGAAAGAGGCACTCACCTTCTTCTTGCTCATCAGGTTTGTCAGGCTGGATATTGGTGGTAGCAATAGTGGCATTGAGTTCCACATCAATGATTTGTCTCCCATTTTCAATTTCTGACTTGGTAGCAATAGTGGCATTTAGAGGATTTTACCTCAGCCACCAATGACTGCTTTAAGTGGAAATCAACATTGTTATGCCAAGGGCTCTTATGGAATTCGCACCACTTCCCAGTATCTTTTTTCGTATTCCCATTGTCCTTCTTTTATTGTGGCTTGGACTAGTTGTCTTGAGGTTTCCAATATTTTCTCTATCATTTGTTCTATGGGTTGTTGATGTAGGAGCATCGACAACACATCAAGTGAGCCAACATCAAGCGGAAGACAGCCGGATAAGCCAGCGCATATTTTGAAATACTTGGAAGTTGTTGCGCCACTCTTTAATGAAGTCATTTATAAAGAAGCACACTTGTATTGTAAAGGGGACCTTGAGCCTTTAAGCTCTCGTCCTTAGTAGATAGGAAGGCATTTAATAGTTTTAATGATGTTAGATAGGAAATTAATTGTAGATTTGATAGCTAGAGATTCGAGAGGGAAAACGGATATATACACCCTCCTTTGTACATTGTAACATTCATTCTGAAAACACAAGAAGATAGAGAAGAGAAAGCAAGCAGAGAATTGTATGAAGAACACCCATGTATAGGCATTGAATTAATAGAAGAAAGCTTTGATTCAATCTCATGGTTATGTGTTATTTCTCTATGTATTGATGTTGTGCTTATAAACATTTTCTTCTTGTCATACATTTGCTTTTATATGTTGTGTATGTGATTTCATGGTTAAATTGAAGTCTGAGAGGGAGAGAAAATGAGTTTCGATTGTTTCTCTAAGTGAACCAGAGAATTCCTGCAAGGAGTGCAGTGGAATTATCTGCAAGGAGTGCGTGACTGCAGGGTTCAATTACAGAAAGCTTTCGTTCTCATTTCTTTCGAAGGTGCAGACAGGCACAGAGCCGTGCAAGGCATGCGCAGGCTAGGCAAAGTCTCAGAGTTGTGATTCTGAGTAAAACATTGAATACTGCTACTGCAGGAGTGCGCAGAGTCGAAGCTTCAACACTTGGGAGTTGTTGGAGATTTGCCGCAAGGGGTGTGTGCAGGAGAAATTCCAAGAAAGTTTAAGTCTTGGAAAATTTCAGGGAAGATAAACCTTCGAATTCGTCGAAGGATTCCGCTGATAAAGGGTGTTTGAAGTGTTCGAGCAAGTGCTTAAAACTTGCGTGAAAATCTATCGTCGAAGGTGTGAAGAAGCTACGGAGGTTGGCGAACAAACAACAGGTCTCTTAGAGATACAATTCTTCCTTTGTGAAATTGTGTAAGGAAGAAACGGATGGACGAAATTCTCCGAAGAGATTTTGCGAACTATTGTGAGCCGTTGGATCTTACAGAGGTGCAAGGAGGCTATAGTGCAGGTTTGAAAAGGGTTTGAAGATCAAGGAACCGCAGGAGTCGTCGATCGAGATCACGAGGAACGGGTTCTACTCGTGGATCGGCATATCGGGAGTTCGCGAGGTAAGACTCTAATTTTATGCAGCGGGAGTCGCGAAGTCACGAAGGGAGATATCCTGACAGCTACGTATGTAGTGTGGGCCACAGCATATAGTGGAGGATAGGTGGAAGATGCCAGGATCATCGCGAGCGCGGAGCTCATAAGTTGGAAGCCAAATATTTGGAAGGTTTAAGTCGCGAGGCACGAGGTAGAGAGATCACGATAGGGGAACATCGACATCTCGACATCTCGGCTATCGGGAGTCAGGGAAACGAGTGCTAGGACTCGTGAGCGGCGAGGTCGCGATAGCACGAAGGCCCGATAGTGAAGGAAGGAAGTCAGCGTTGACCGACTTCTCGGGTCTCGGGGATCAGAAGGGGTAACGCTCGACTATTGAACTTGCAAGATAGAGAGTTTTGATCCTTCGGAAGAAAGAAGAGAGGATCACGACCGAGAGAGAGAGAAGCTGTGGGACACAGACTTCCCGATAGGGGAGTAGAAGAACCTTGGAGTTCTTCGGGCCGAAGATAAAGAGAGAGATCCTATGGAGGCGCGTGGACTTCATGACCTGCGGGTAGTGGAAGGGCCGCGGTTGCCGTGAGAGTGGTATCAGATCTTGACATCTTGTCTGTATATTTCAGGCAGGAGGAGAGAAGAAGAGAAGGAGCACTTTGATACACACCAGAGTGGTATCAGAGCGGGAATTTCTTTGTTTTCTATAGCAAAGAAAGAGAAAATACACCATGCCTCCCAGAAGAGAAAGACAATCACCTGACCCAGAGGATAGGGAGGTGAGAAGAAGAGGTAGGCCGACAGGAAATCCAGAGATGGAAAGGCACATAAGAGATCTTCAAGCAAGACTTGAAGAGATGGAAACAGCTCAGAGACGCACAGCTGGTGCAGGGGATCTGAGTGATTCCGAAGATGAAGCTGATATTGAACAGCAAGGCGAAGTTGCAGCCGAGGATGCAGCAAACGAGCGATTGATTAAAGCTATCGCCCAGATGAGTTCAAAGACAAAAATGGACATTCCAGTCTATGAGGGGAGTCTGGATGCAGAAGATCTATTGGATTGGATCAGGGCTCTTGACACCTACTTCGAATACGAGGATATCGAAGAGGATAAGAAGGTCAGGCATGCTGCCACGAAATTAAAAGGACATGCAACATTATGGTGAGATGAGCTACAGACGGATAGACGTTCCAAGCGAAAACAAAAGATTAAAAGTTGGGATCGAATGATTTCGAAGATGAAAGAGAAATTCATCCCAAGGGACTACCAAATAAATCTATTCAGGAGAATGCAGAACCTGAGGCAGAAACAGATGACAGTGAAATAATACACTGAGGAATTCTATTGAGTGAACATCAGAGCAGGTCATCGGGAGAGAAATGATGAGAAGGTAGCTAGATACCTGAATGGTCTGAGATACGACATTCAGGATGAGATAAGCATGGCTACTATCAGGACGATAGAGGATGCTTACCAGATGGCTTTGAAAGCCGAAGAGAATCTGAGACGTAAGAAAGGTCAGCGAGGGCGAGGAAAAAGTCATCCCAGAGGCAAGCCAGTTGCACAGGAGAAATACCAGAAGCCCAAGGAGGAATGGAATAAACCTCAGGGTAAGGTTGAGAGAGGTGGAACCTCACAGCAACTCCAGCAGGCTGAACCAAGAAGGCAGTAGACAGAGCAAGGCGGAGGATATGCTGACGTAAATACTTTTCCTCGTACAAGAGGCAGAGGAAGAGGCCGAGGTGGAGTAATCACATGCTTCACGTGTGGAAAGGATGGGCATAAATTATTTGAGTGTCCAGAGAGAAAGAAAGATAGTGGAGAAGCTCACATCGCTGAAGCATAGAGGCGTGATGTTGAGAATGAAGACGCAGGAAGTGGGAAGTCACTGACTCTGCACAAAGTTCTTTTGGCACCTAAGAAAGAGGTGGAGAGTTCAGTTCAAAGGACCAGACTGTTTAGAACAACTTGCAAGACCAAGGGCTGGAAATGAAAGGTTATTGTTGACAGTGGTAGCACCGATAATATCGTTTCAACCGAGATGGTGGAGAAGTTGGAACTGGAGACTACTGATCACCCGAGTCCATATAAGGTTTCATGGCTACAGAAGGGTCATCAGGTGAGTGTCAATAAACAATGTTTAGTTGAATTCAAGATCGGTGGGTATGATGATAAAATACGGTGTGATGTCATTCCCATGGATGTATGTCATTTATTGTTGGGTAGACCATGGCAATATGACAAAAATGTGGTTCATGACGGGAGAATGAACACATATACCTTAGAGAAGGATGGGAGGACACACAGATTTCTTCCGATAAAGGATAAAGAGGTGAAGACAGAAGTAAGCAACACAATACTTCTCATGAGTGGGAAGGAACTTCTCACAGAGATGGAGAAGAAAGAAGATCCACAATTCTTTGTGGTCAGAAAACCGAGGATTGTTCTGACTAGCACAAGAGTGGATGACTTGCCAGATGAGATTCAGGAACTGCTGAGAGAGTTCGCTGACATCATTGTGGACGAATTAACTCATTCATTACCACCGATGCGGAGTGTGAGTCATCACATTGATCTCATACCAGGAGCCAGTTTGCCAAATAAAGCTGCGTATAGATTGACGCCGCAGGAAAACGAGGAGGTCAAGAGACAGGTCGAAGACTTGTTAGATAAAGGACTAGTCAGAGAGAGCTTGAGTCCGTGTGCTGTTCCGAGAGTACTAAGTCCAAAGAAGGATGGAGGCTGGATAATGTGTACAGACTCCAGAGAAATCAATAATATAACCATCAGGTACAGATTTCCACTCTCAAGAATGGATGATCTGATGGATTGCCTGAGTGGGGCAAATTTTTTTTCAAAGATTGATTTGAAGAGCGGATATCATCAGATTCGCATGAGAGAAGGTGATGAATGGAAGACAGCATTCAAAACGAACGAAGGTTTTTACGAATGGTTGGTCATGCCGTTTGGTTTGACAAACGCGCCGAGCACATTTATGAGGCTGATGAATGAAGTCCTGAGGGAATTCATCGAAAAATTTGTCGTCGTATATCTGGATGATATACTGATCTTCAGTAAGACAAAGGCTGAACATTTGAAACATTTGTCCATTGTGATGAAGAAGCTACAACAGGAGAAGATGTTCATTAATATGAAGAAGTCCTCATTTCTAAAGACAAAGCTCATTTATTTGGGTTTTGTTATTTCGGCGAATGAGCTGAAGATGGATCCGAGTAAGGTGGAAGTGATCAAGAATTGGCCATCACCGAGAAACCTTTTCGAGGTGAGAAGCTTCCATGGTTTGGCTAGTTTCTATCGGAAGTTCATCAGGAATTTCAGTGGAATTAGCGCAGCGATGATGGACACAGTGAAGAAGCGGCATAAAATTTTTCACTGGACAGCAGAGGTTGAGGAAAGCTTCAATCTGTTGAAGCGGAAGATAACTGAGCAACCTGTATTGGTGTTTCCAGACTTCAAGAAGATGTTTCAGGTGAAGTGTGATGCGAGTGGATACGCCATAGGAGCGGTCTTGAGTCAAGAAGACAGGCCAGTCGCATATTTTAGTGAGAAGCTAGATGACGCAAAGCTGAAATACTCCACGTATGATAAGGAATTTTATGATATCATACATGCATTGAAGAAGTGGAGGCATTACTTGATACCCAAGGAATTTGTATTGTACAACGATAATCATGCATTGCAGTTTGTAAGTCAACAGGATAAGTTGAACCAGAAGCATGCAAAATGGGTAGAGTATATGAAGAATTTCACATTTGTGATTAAGAATATTGCAGGCACTGCTAACAAAGTAGCTGACGCTTTGAGCAGGAAATGTCTGGTATTGCAGGAGTTCCGAATTCAAACATTGGGTTTTGAAAATCTTAGGGACATGTACGCAGGAGATGCAGATTTTGGAGAAGCGTATGAAGCAGCTGAGAATCCAGTTCTTAGAGATAGAACCCCATGGATAGACTACATGGTCCAGGAGGGATTGTTGTTTAGAGGAAATCAACTGTGTATTCCAATTTTCTCTATGAGAGAGAACTTGGTGAAGGAGAAACACAGCGGAGGCTTGGCAGGACATTTTAGCCATGACAAAACATTTGCGAAGCTGAGAAAATCATATTTTTGGCCAGGCATAAGAGCAGATGTCAAGAGATTTGTTGACAGATGCAGAGTTTGCCAGCATTCAAAAGGAAAAAAACAGAATGCAGGGTTTTATCAGCCATTGCCCATACCAGAGAGACCATGGGAGGCGATAAGCATGGATTTTGTATTGGGTTTGCCAAGGACGCAGAGAGGCGTTGATTCCATCTTTGTGGTGGTAGACAGGTTTTCAAAGATGGCACATTTTTTTTCCATGTCAGAAGACCAGCGATGCGACACACATCGCGAACTTGTTTTTTAAAGAGATTGTTAGACTTCATGGGTTGCCGAGAAGCATAGTCTCGGACAGAGACACAAAATTCATAGGTCATTTCTGGAGGACGCTATGGAAGAAGCTAGGAACTAACTTAGCGTTTAGTTCTGCTTATCATCCTCAGACAGATGGACAAACAGAGGTAGTAAACAGAAGTCTGGGAGATTTGTTGAGGAGCTTGGTGACTGAACACCATGGCAGCTGGGACAACATCTTGCCACATGCATAATCACATACAATGATTCAGTGAATCGGAGTACAGGCAAGAGTCCATTTTAGATTGTGTATGGGACACAACTGAGAGGTGTTTCTGAACTCAAAGATTCAGAACAGACTGCGACTAGTAGCGCTAGTGCAGAAGAGTTCGCTGAGGCGATGAAAGAACTTCACAGCAAGGTGAAGCAGCGACTGCAAGAGTCAAATCAGGAATATAAGCGCAGAGAAGATCAGCATAGGAGACAACTTCATTTTGAGGTTGGGGATCTTGTTCTGGCACATTTGAGGAAGGAAAGGTTCCCAAGGGGAACATACAATAAATTGAAGATGAAGAAAATCGGACCATGCAAGGTCTTGAGAAAATTCGGGGAAAATGCTTATGAAATTGAGTTGCTGGATGGCATTGGGATATATCCAATATTCAATATCACAGATTTATACCCATACAGAGCTGGAGAAACAGAAGCTGGAGCTGAGGAACCAATGATCCAGTGGACGAAACAATTACCAGTTGCAGAGAAGCCGCATATGGAGTGCATACTGGACAAGAAAGTGGGTAAGAAGACCAGAAGAAAAGAATACTATGAGTATCTGGTCAAATGAAAAAATCACCCAGTGGAGGATGCCAGCTGGGAAAACGAAGCAGTCATACAGAAGCATGGACAGACCGTGCAGGAGCTCATGGACAGGAGCCCATGAATATTTTCAATCCGAGGAGTAGGATGCAGGAGCATCGACAACACATCAAGCGAGCCAACATCAAGCGGAAGATAGCTGGATAAGCCAGCGCACATTTTGAAATACTTGGAAGTTGTTGCGCCACTCTTTAATGAAATCATTTATAAAGAAGTGCACTTGTATTGTAAAGGGGACCTTGAGCCTTTAAGCTCTCGTCCTTAGTAGATAGGAAGGCATTTAATAGTTTTAATGTTGTTAGATAGGAAATTAATTGTAGATTTGATAGCTAGAGATTCGAGAGGGAAAATGGATATAGACACCCTCCTTTGTACATTGTAACATTCATTCTGAAAACACAAGAAGATAGAGAAGAGAAAGCAAGCAGAGAATTGTATGAAGAACACCCATGTACAGGCATTGAATTAATAGAAGAAAGCTTTGATTCAATCTCATGGTTATGTGTTATTTCTATGTGTATTGATGTTGTGCTTATGAACATTTACTTCTTGTCATACATTTGCTTTTATATGTTGTGTATGTGATTTCATGGTTAAATTGAAGTCTGAGAGGGAGAGAAAATGAGTTTCGATTGTTTCTCTAAGTGAACCAGAGAATTCCTGCAAGGAGTGCAGTGGAATTGTCCGCAAGGAGTGCGTGACTGCAGGGTTCAATTAGAGAAAGCTTTCGTTCTCATTTCTTTCGAAGGTGCAGACAGGCACAGAGCCGTGCAAGGCGTGCGCAGGCTAGGCGAAGTCTCAGAGTTGCGATTCTGAGTAAAACATTGAAGACTGCTGCTGCAGGAGTGCACAGAGTCGAAGCTTCAACACTTGGGAGTTGTTGGAGATTTGCCGCAAGGGGTGTGTGCAGGAGAAATTCCAAGAAAGTTTAAGTCTTGGAAAAGTTCAGGGAAGATAGACCTTCGAATTTGTCGAAGGATTCCGCTGATAAAGGGTGTTTGAAGTGTTCGAGCAAGTGCTGAAAACTTGCGTGAAAATCTATCGTCGAAGGTGTGAAGAAGCTACGCAGGTTGGAGAACAGACAACAAGCCTCTTAGAGATACAATTCTTCCTTCGTGAAATTGTGTAAAGAAGAAACGGACGGACGAAATTCTCCGAAGAGATTTTGCAAACTGTTATGAGCCATTGGATCTTGCAGAGGTGCAAGGAGGCTACAGTGCAGGTGTGAAAAGGGTTTGAAGCTCAAGGGAGCGCAGGAGCCGTCGATCGAGATCACGAGGAACGGGTTCTACTCGTGGATCTGCATATCGAGAGTTCGCGAGGTAAGACTCTAATTTTATGCAGCGGGAGTCGCGAAGTCACGAAGGGAGATATCCCGACAGCTACGTATGTAGTGTGGGCCATAGCGTATAGTGGAGGACAGGTGGCAGATGCCAGGAATATTGCGAGCGCGGAGCTCGTAAGTTGGAAGCCAAATATTTGGAAGGTTTAAGTCGCGAGGTGCGAGGTAGCGAGTTCGCGATAGGGGAACATTAGCATCTCGGCATCTCGGCTATCGGGAGTCAGGGAAACGAGTGCTAGGACTCGCGAGCGGCGAGGTCGCGATAGCGTGAAGGACCGATAGGGAAGGAAGGAAGTTAGCGTTGACCAACTTCTCCGGTCTCGGGGATCAGAAGGGGTAATGCTCGACTGTTGAACTTGCGAGATAGCGAGTTCCGATCCTCCGGAAGAAAGAAGAGAGGATCACGACTGAGAGAGAGAGAAGCTATGGGACGCAGACTTTCCGATAGGGGAGTAGAAGAACCATGGAGTTCTTCGGGCCGAAGAGAAAGAGAGAGATCCTATGGAGGCGCGTGGACTTCACGACCTGTGGGTAGTGGAAGGGCCGCGGTTGCCGTCAGTTGGGGATGCCCTTTCCCTTCTTCTATTGTGAGGGGTTCCCAAACCCAAACTATCACGTCTTTTGTTTAAGATTGTACTTGATTTTGACGATATATCAATACGTCACGCCCAAGGATGAGATGTATAAAAACTCTATTTATGTCTGGATGTATCTATGCAGACGTTCACGGTACTTGAGCACCATATTTCACTTAGAATATTTCATACCTAGCCTTGTGCGCAAGGTATGGAAGACATTGGTGAACTATGGCATTGTTTGGTCTCTTTCCTATCGTTGTGTGGTCAATCTTGTATACAAGTCATCATAACTTCCAACAGGGTAGTATTGTTCCTTAATAAAATCCCTAAAGGAACCCCAAGTGGGGGAAATTGCAAATAATGTGGATCCCTCTATTTCCTTTTTCTCACAAAAAGTATCCCACCAATCTTTGACATGGGGGATGGTCTTGAGGAGCGCAAATGTAATATTTTCCCTATTGAAAAATTTGTGGACAGAAAAATACCCTTCTAGAAGGTTTAACCATTTATCTACAACATCCACCTCTATTTGACCTTCAAATATAGGAATATCAAAATTTATTTGTACCTTGAAGGGGGTGGCACCTCCACTTGAGGTGGATGCTTCGTTTGTATGCAGTCATCGAAGGATTTGTGCAAAGTTGTCCATCATCTTGTTCCTTCGTCGCTCAAAGGATTCCTCGAGTAACATTTTGAAAGGATCTCTTGTCCCGTAATATTTATTTTCTCCCTCCATGGATGGTTTCTTGGGAATGCGAGAATAATTTTCTTGGAGAGAAACAAGCTCGATACCCAACTCTCTATACCCTGGCCACATCGGGGACATGCATTAAAAAATGACAAGGACTAAACTGCTCTGATACCACTGATCCAGATTTATGAGAGGAACGAAATGAAACCACAGTTTTATAATATTAACATAAAGACACAGTGAACAATAACAGAGATATAGTAAAACTTGAATTCTATTAAATAATAAATGTGTTGAAAACTATAAAATGCAGACTGAAAACAAGCTTGCTAGAATGGTGGCAGTTTATCTCTGAGAAGAGATGTGATGGCTACACTCATTCACAAGAAGATGAGTACAACGAGGCTCTAAAGGACTTTTTACAATAAATGTGAATCTCAAAACCCTAGACATCCAAAAACCTAACCCTAGGAGATGAAGCACCAAAATTCATGTGAGCCTCGTTGGGGTAAGTTAGTACATCAACTTTTCAAAATCATAATTTTTGCATACGATCTATGTTTAGGGCGCACGATAGCTCATTGGAAAAGTATTGAAGAGGAGATTAATTTAGGGAGATCAATCAAAGCCTTATACTATCACTGAGGTTCCCGATCGTGAAAAAACTTCCTTTGGGTTCTCAAAATGGCCCCGGGAAGTTTGGGAACCGAAAAACTGCTAAAATTAGTAAGTTGCCAAAAAATTGTTTTGAGCCAGTTGGAAAAGGTGGGTGGCCAACAAGATCCTCCTAGATCAAAAAAACTCTAAGTTAAAATGAAAAAGGGGAAAAAGAGAAAAATTAATAATTATTTTATAAAGGGCAAAAAATAAAATGTGCAATATTAATGCAATTTTAATATTAATGTAATTTTAATTTTGTAAGTGCAACGCTTATATTCTTGAAGTCCAATTTATTTTTATAATTGCTTTTATTTTTATCATACTTTCAACATATGAAAAATATGAATTGTATTTTATAATGGAATAGTAAATCAATAAAAACTTGTTTAAATTCATGTTTTATCTTTTGATACTTTAACTCATCTTTGATATATTATGATTCATATAATTTTGATCATTTGTATTAATTTTTTTGTATCCTATAGGGATAGAATCCCCACGGGAAATAAAATTAAAATAAATTTTTACGAGATGAGTAAATTGGGATTGGTAGAAATTGGAAGTATCTTTCAAAGAGAAAAAATATTATTTACTACCATACTCCCTAAATGGGCGATTGGAAATGTCGAAGTAATTTAAGGGGTTCTCATATTAATGTTGTTAATTGAAATCATAAATATATTACAATTAAAATGATCTTATTTGTTGTTGGTCCACTATTTTGATGATGACCTCTTACAATTGGTAAAAAAATTGTACAATTTGAAAAGACAGAATGTATATTCCCATAAACTCAAGATATATATTTCCCTAAAAGGAGAAAGGAAAACACCCAAAATATGAAAATAATAATGATACAAATGTTCAAAAGAATAATTTAACTGGAATAAAGAAATATTTTTCTACGACTCTTGACCTTCAATTTACATCTTGACCTGCAGTTCCATGTTCTAAAACTCATGGAAAAAAAGGATTGAGAAGTTGGAGGAATACACCTAAAGGATTGAGAAGTTGGAGGAATACACCTAACTCATGGAAAAAAAGGATTGAGAAGTTGGAGGAATACACCTTTAACCGTTATAAAGTTTCTTATAACTCCTTAAGTTTTCCATTGAAGATAGATGAGAAAGTTATATTGACACAAAATTTAATTTATAAAAGAATTAAAATATATTTAATATTGAATATTTTAATTCCATATTAAAATATAATTTATAGGGCTTCTACAAGTTATACACAGAGGTCATGGATTCCCAACCTTAACGATAACCATCTACTGGAGGACCGTTTTCATGAAACTCATATATCTCAACAAAGAGAAAATATTCTCAGCGACCATTAGGAGCAAATCGACGTTGTTCAATTGAATTTAATGGATTAATGGAACATGTCCATGTCCAACCGACGGTGTTTGGGGAAAAGATATATTCGTGGTGGATCAATATATATGATTCATACATGCAACTAAAAAAATATATGTGAGTTTTTTCAAAATCCATGGGAATTTGTGTTCTAGATTAAAATTTTTATTTTATCTTTAAAATTTTAGTCTATTTTAAAAATTAAAATTAAAATTTTTATTTTGTTTTTTAATTGTGGGTTTAAAAATGTTTGTGCATTTTAAAAATATAAATTAAAATTAAAAATAAAATTAAATGATTGAAATGAAACTTTATTATATTAAAGAAATATAAAATATAAATGTATTTGGCAAATTGGAATTTGTCACTTTTTATTCAAATTTTTTCATTTTCATGCATAATTGACTTTGTATGGACAAACATGATATGCCATAATTTTCAATCTTCCAAATCCCAATTTAAAAATTTTGTTAAATCACTCTTGAGCTAAGTCACCTGACGCGATGACACGGGACATAGAGGACACGGAAATACGAGTGTCTAACACATGAAATTTTGACCTCGAAAACAGGACACGGAGGACACACACACACACACACACACACACACACACACACACA
>SNQJ01S0013966.1:150243-180119 GCA_010110895.2 Picea sitchensis
TTGAAAATTACACATACAAAAATGAAATTTAGACATAAAGATTCATATTTTGTTAGAAACTAGAAGATTTACATGATACAAAACTTTAAACATGTAACATAAATGATAAATCATGATTCATTATAATTTATACGGTATACATTCAACATTGTAACATCAATGATGATAAAATGACAAACATTGAAGTTTGAAGTTTGAACATACAAGAAATTAGAACCATTAGCTACATCTTGCAACATTCTCTTTAAGCCATCAAAATCAAAATGTATTACAATCTATAGATACTAGATAGTAATACTGAGTCAGATTCACTAACACTATAGGTGGGAAGGCCAATGGAAAATACAAAATAGACATAGGGTAGATACTAGAACCGACACCGTAGATGAAAGAATTGTCAAGACTCAATAGTACTAGTCCTCCATGACATAATCATCAATATCAGTGTCCTCACCATAGCTCTCCTCTCCATCCTCCTCCTCTATATCCAATGCAATATGTGCATCTGATGTTGTGGAGGATGACCCCTCAAGAGGATCACCATCATCAAAAGTGATTGTCTCTAGAACTGGATCATTAAGATCCAAGTTGGCTAATGCCAACTCAACACTGTTTTCTAAACCCATATCATCAGGAAACACATCCCAAATCTTTGTCTTTCCCTTCACCCACTCTTCTCTCTTCTTGTAAATAAGATGGATATTGTTCTGCACATACACCATTGTCTCTACCCTGGACTTCTCAAGCCTGCTCTTCTTCAAACTGTACAAATTCCGATATGTGCTCCAATTCCTCTCGCAACAAGAGGATGAAGTAACCTGAGAGAGGAGCCTCATGGATAACTGTTGTAGAAGAGGGCATGTTTCCCCATGAGTTACCCACCAAGCATAGGGATTCTTAGCCCCCCTATCTTTGAGCACATCATAGCCTCCAAATCTTCCAGTGCCAATGGAAAACTCTATAAATCCCTCCTCCACCTCATCAAGGTATGCTCTATCCTGAAATATAGGCCTCCAAAATTCAGGACACATGACACTAAATCGAGAAAATATCCAAATTTGTGTTTGACACGAATTTGGGTAGTATCACATGTGAAGGACACGACCCAAATTTTTGTCAGACACGAATCTAGTCGAATTTGTGTCCCCACGTAGGATTCGGGATAGGGGGGGATTTTGAACAAATCATGTTTCATAGCTCTTGAGGTTTTACTCTCTCCCTCAACATTCCAATATTAGAGACTGGTTATTGGAATGTTATTTCAAAATGGAATAAATTGTTATCGGACATCACGTTGGTCCCTATTTGGTTCTTGCAAACCCATATGTCAAATGGAAGACATTGTGTGCATTGACCAAATTCGGGGGCGAATCGAACTCTTTCAAACTTTTAACATTGAAGGGTTAAAAAATCTATTCAAGCTAATAATTCGAAATTTGAATTGCTCCTAAACAATACACCATAAAAGTTAAATCTGGCTACGAAAAACGACTGCAACATGAAACTAAAAAGCCACAAATTCAATCTACGGGGAAAACACATTGATTCCAACCGCACTCCTCAAAGCACGATCTCTCTCACCAGGACCTTCTCTTGTCTCGGCCTGAAGAGTGTCAAGACTCTTCTATTTCCCTATCGGGAAATTTGCACCCACAGTTCACTTCACGCAATCCCCTTCTTTGATCTATCGGAGGATCGGAACTTCGCTAGTTCGCGAGTTCTCTATCTGTCCTTTGGGCTCTCGGACCTCCAAGACCCGATGTGTCAATCAATGTTGTCTTCTCTCTCCACTATCGAAGCTTCTCTTTATCGCACCTTTCGCTGATCGTGACACTAAGCACTCGGAGTTCGAACTCCCGAGATCCGATGTGCCGAGATGCCGACAACTCGCGATCTCGCTCCCTCGGAACCTCGCTACTCGCGCGACCGAGTGATACTTGTCTCGACTCTCGATAATCGAGAAGCCAATATCCCGCGTCACCTGTCACCTCACTTTGCTATGGCCCACGCTATCTACGCAATCATCGAAACTTCGCATCTCGCTATC
The DNA here is from genome assembly GCA_010110895.2 of Picea sitchensis. Taxonomy (NCBI): domain Eukaryota; kingdom Viridiplantae; phylum Streptophyta; class Pinopsida; order Pinales; family Pinaceae; genus Picea; species Picea sitchensis. The sequence continues at coordinate 152,291 of SNQJ01S0013966.1, forward strand.
TCGCGACTTTCACGGCCAAATTTTCCGCCCTTTTCTCACGATGGCCCGATATGCCCATCCTCGAATAGAAATCACGTTCCTCGTGATTTTGCTCGACACTTCTTCTCCCCTGAGCTTCAAACCTTCTCCACACTTGCACGATGGCTTCCTCGCACCTCTGCAAGGTCCTATGCCTCGGATTCTCGCGACTTCTCCTTGGAGAATTCCGACGGTCTGCTCAATTTGCAAATTGAAACAAGCGCTTATTTCACAAAGCCATGTCCAACTGCCCGGAAGTTCCTGGTACTTGCTAGAACACTTCCAACACAATCTCTCTGTGCATCCCTTCGAAGAATTCAAAGGCTTATCTATCCTAAGCTTCGCGACTTCAAATCCCTCAGGAAGAACTCCTTCCACGCACCCTTTGTGGCAAATCTTCAATCACGACTAAGTGATGAAGTCTTTGATCCTGCGCACTCCTGCAGCAGAAATCCTTCAACTCTTTGCTCAGAATCGCAACTCTGAGTCTTCATCTAGCTTGTGCATGCCTTGCACGGCTCCAGTGACAATCTACACTTCTGAAGAGATGAGAACAAAAGCTATCTCTAAGTAAACCCTGCAGTCACGCACTCCTTGCAGACAAATTCAACTGCACTCCTTGCAGGAATCCTCTGGTTCACTTAGAGAAACAATTGAAACTCATTCACTCTTCCTCTCAGACTTCAATCCAATCATGAAATCACATACACAGCATATATAAAAGCAAATGTATGACTGAAAGAAAACTTCTATGAGCATAATATCAACAACACACAGAGAACAACACAACCAAGAGATTGAATCAAAGCTTTCTTCTATTAATTCAATGCCTGTACATGGGTGTTCTTCATACACTTCTCTCTTCTTGCTCTCTTGCTCCTGAATGAATAATATTACAATTTACAAAGGAGAGTGTCTATATCCATTTCCCTCTTGGAACCTAAAACTATCTAATCTAGACTTAAACATCTATCTACCTGCATTAAATCTATTAAATGCCTTCCTATATACTAAGGACAAGATATTAAAGGCTCAAGGTCCATTTACAATATACAAAGTGTGCTTCATTAAATTCACATATTAATGTTTGGCGCAACCATATCAAGGTGAAATTCAAAAAGAAATTGATGTCTTGTCCAGCTGTCCTCTGCTCTCGCGCTGGCTCGCTTGATGAGTGAGCGATTCTCCTGCATCATATTCCTCGGCTTGAAAATTTTCATGGGCCCCTATCCATGAGATCCTGCACGGTCTGTCCATGCTTCTGTATCACTGCTTCATTTTCCCAACTGGCATCTTCCACTAGGTGGTTCTTCCACTTTACCAGGTACTCGAAATACTGTTTCCGCCTGGTCTTCTTTCCCACTCGCTTTTCCAGTATGCACTCCATTTGTGGTTTCTCTGCAATTGGTAACTGCTTCTGCCACTGGATCACTAGTTCCTCCATTCCAATCTCTGCTTCTCTAGCCCTGTATGGGTATAAATCCGAAATATTAAAAATCAGAGATATCCCGATGCCATCCGGCAACTCAATCTCATAAGCGTTCTCCCCGAATTTCTTCAGGACTTTGCATGGCCCAATCTTCTTCATCTTGAGCTTGTTATATGTTCCTCTTGGGAACCTTTCTTTCCTCAGATGTGCCAGAACCAGATCGCCAACTTCGAACTGAAGTTGCCTTCGATGTTGATCTGCTCTGCGTTTGTACTCCTGATTTGAATCTTGTAGTCACTGCTTCACCTTGCTGTGAAGTTCTTCCATTGCTTCAGCGAATTCTTCTGCACTAGCGCTGCTAGTCGCAGTCTGCTCTGACTCCCTGAATTCAGATACTCCTCTCGGTTGTGTTCCATACACAATCTGAAATGGACTTCTGCCTGTACTCTGATTCATAGAATCATTGTATACGAACTCTGCTTGTGGAAACACATTGTCCCAGCTGCCATGGTGCTCTGTCACCAAGATTCTCAACAAATCCCCCAGACTTTTGTTTACTACTTCTGTCTGCCCATCCGTCTGAGGATGGTAAGCTGAACTAAACGCCAAGTTAGTTCCCAACTTCTTCCATAGTGTCCTCCAGAAATGACCTATGAATTTTGTATCCCTGTCCGAGACTATGCTTCTCGGCAATCCATGGAGTCTAACAACCTCTTTGAAAAACAAGTTTGCAATGTGAGTCGCATTGCTGGTCTTCTGACACGGAATAAAATGTGCCATCTTCGAAAACCTATCTACCACCACAAAGATGGAATCAAATCCTCTCTGCGTCCTTGGCAAACCCAATACAAAATCCATGCTTATCGCCTCCCATGGTCTCTCTGGTATGGGCAATGGCTGATAAAAACCTGCATTTTGTTTCCTCCCCTTGGAATGTTGACAAATTCGACATCTGTCAACAAATTGTTTGACATCTGCTCGCATACCTGGCCAAAAATACGATTCGCTCAACTTTGCGAATGTTTTTTCGTGACCAAAGTGACTTGCTAATCCGCCACTATGCTTTTCCTTCACTAAATTCTCCCTCATGGAGCAATTCAGAATACATAGCTGATTGCCTCGAAACAACAATCCATCCTGGATCATGTAATCTATCCAAGGACTCCGATCCCTGAGAACTGGATTCTCAGTTGCTTCATATGCTTCCCTGAAGTCTGCATCTCCAGCATACATGTCCCTCAGATTTTCAAAACCCAAGGTTTTGACTCTGAACTCATGCAACAATAAACATTTCCTGCTCAAAGCATCAGCCACTTTGTTAGCAGTCCCTGAAATGTGTTTGATCACAAATGTGAAATTCTGCATGTACTCTAACCATTTTTCATGTTTCTATTTCAACTTCTCTTGTTGACTCACAAACTGCAACGCATGATTGTCACTGTACAATACAAATTCCTTGGGTATCAAGTAATGCCTCCACTTCTTCAATTCCTATATGATAGCATAAAATTCCTTATCATACGTTGAGTACTTTAGCTTTGCTTCATCAAGCTTCTCACTGAAATATGTGACTGGCCTGTCTTCTTGACTCAGGACCCCTCCTACAACATATCTTCTTGCATCACATTTCACCTGAAATGTCTTCTGAAAATCTGGCAACACTAACACTGGTTGCTCTGTGATCTTTCACTTCAACAAATTGAAGCTCCTCTCAGCCTCGGTTGTCCAATGAAAAGTCTTATGCCATTTCTTCACTGTATCCATCATTGCTGCGCTAATTCCACTAAAATTCCTAATGAATTGTCGGTAGAAACTAGCCAGTCCATGGAAACTTCTCACCTTGAAAACATTTCTTGGTGATGGCCAATTCTTTATCACTTCTACTTTACTCGGATCCATTTTCAACTCATTCATCGAAATTACAAAACCCAAATAAATGAGTTATGTCTGCATGAATGAAGACTTCTTCATATTGATCAACAGCTTCTCCTGCTGTAGCTTTCTCATTACTATAGCCAAATACTTTAAATGCTTGGCCTTGGTCTTGCTGAAAATCAGTATATCGTCCAGGTATACAACTACAAATTTCCCGATGAATTCCCTCATGATTTCATTCATCAGTCTCATGAATGTGCTCGGCGCGTTTGTCAAACCAAACGGCATGACCAGCCATTCGTACAAACCTTCGTTTGTCTTGAATGTTGTCTTCCATTCATCACCCTCTCTCATGAAAATCTGGTGATATCCGCTTTTCAAATCAATCTTCGAAAAATAATTTCCCCCACTCAGGCAATCCATCAGGTCATCCATTCTCGGCAGTGGAAATCTGTACCTAATGGTGATTTTATTAATCGCTCTGGAGTCTGTACACATCCTCCAGCCTCCATCTTTCTTTGGACTTAGCACTGTTGGAACAACACACAGACTCAAGCTCTCCCTGACCAGTCCTTTATCTAGCAGCTCCTGTACCTGCCTTTTAACCTCCTCATTTTCCTGCGGCGTTAACCTGTACGCTGCTTTATTCGGCAAACTAGCTCCTGGTATGAGGTCTATGTGGTGACTTACACTTCTCATCGGTGGCAACGAATGAGTTAATTCGTCCACGATGATGTCAGTGAACTCTCCTAGCAGTTCTTGAATCTCATCTGGCAAGTCGTCCACTCTTGTGCTAGTCAGAACAATCCTCGGTTTTCTGACAACAAAGAATTGTGGATCTTCCTTCTTCTCCATCTCTGTAAGAAGCTCCTTCCCACTCATGAGAAGTATGATTTTGCTTACTTCCAACTTCACTTGCTTATCCTTTATCGAAAGCAATTTGTGTGTATTCCCATCCTTCTCCAGGGTATATGTGTTCATTCTCCCATCATGAACAACATTTTTGTCATATTGCCATGGTCTACCCAGCAATAAATGACATACATCCATGGGAATAACATCACATAAGACCTTATCCTTATATTCTCCCATCTTGAATTCAACTAAACATTGTTTAGTGACGCTCACCTGATGTCCCTTCTGTAGCCATGAAACTTTGTATGGACTCGGGTGATCAGTCATCTCCAGCTCCAGCTTTTCCACCATCTCGGTCGAAATGAGATTATCGATGCTTCCGCTGTCCACGATGACCTTGCATTTCCATCCCTTGGTTTTGCATGTGGTCCTGAACAGTCTATTCCTCTGAGTTGTGTCTTCCACCTCCTTATCGGGTGTTAAAAGTACTTTGTGCACCGTCAGTGACCTTCCTGCTTCAGTGTCTTCATTCTCAACATCACGCCTATGTGCTTCAGTGATGTGAGCTTCTACTCCATCTTTCTTCTTCTCTGGACACTCGAATGACCTGTGCCCATTCTTCCCACATGTAAAACATGTGATCACTCCACCTCTTCCTCTACCTCGACCTCTAGTATGAGGAAGTGTGTTTGCATCAGCATACTCGCCCCGCTGATCAGTTTTTTGTCTTCTCTGTTCAACCTGTGGCTGTCCTCGCTGTGAGGTTTCACATCTTTCAATATTACCCTGAGGTTTCTTCCATTCCTCCTTGGGCTTCTGGTATTTGTCCTGGGCAACTGCCTTGCCTCTGGGCTGACTTCTGCCTCGCCCTCGCTGACCTTGCTTACAGTTCAACTTCTCCTCGGCTTTCAGAGCCATCTGGTAAGCATCCTCCACCGTCGTGATGGTTACCATGCTTAGTTCATCCTGAATGTCGTATCTCAGAGTATTCAGATATCTCGCTACCTTCTCATCATCGCTCTCTTGATGACCTGCTCTGATGTTGAGCCTGTAAAATTCTTCGGTGTACTCTTTCACCGTCATCAACTTCTGTCTCAGGTTCTGCATTCGCCTGAACAGTGTGATTTGATAGTCTCTTGGGATGAATTTTGCTTTCAACTTCGCGATCATCCTGTCCCAGATTTTGATCTTTTGCTTTCCTTTGCAGCGTCTGTCTGCTTGTAGCTCGTCCCACCACAATGCTGCATGTCCTTTCAAGCACGTAACAACATGCTTGACTTTATTTTCCTCTTCGATATCCTCATAATCGAAGTAGGTATCAAGAGCTCAGATCCAATCCAGCAACTCTTCTACATCCAAGCTTCCTTCATAGACTGGAATGTCCATTTTGGTCTTGGAACTCATCCTGGAAATGGCTTTGATCAATCGCTTGGTTGATGCATCCTCTGCTGTGACTTCTTCTGCATGTCCAACTTCCTCTTCAACCTCGGAATCGCTAAGATCCCCTGCGCCAACTCCGCGTCTTTGCACTGTCTCCATCTCCTCGAATCTTGCTCGGAGATATCTCATCTGCCGCTCCATTTCTGGATTCCCTGCCGACCTGCCTCTTCTTCTCACCTCCCTATCTTCTGGGTCGGGTGACTGTCTTTCTCTTCTGGGCGGCATGATGAATCCTCTTCTCTGCTACAGAAAGCAAAGATATTCTCGCTCTGATACCAAACTGACGCCAACCGCACTCCTCGGAGCACGATCGCTCTCACCAGGACCATCTCTTGTCTCGGCCCAAAGAGTGTCAAGACTCTTCTATTTCCCTATCGGGAAATCTGCACCCACAGTTCACTTCACGCAATCCCCTTCTTTGATCTATCGGAGGATCGGAACTTCGCTGCTTCGCGAGTTCTCTATCTGTCCTTTGGGATCTCGGACCCCCGAGACCCGATGCGTCGATCAATGTTGACTTCTCTCTCCACTATCGGAGCTTCGCTTTATCGCACCTTTCGCTGATCGTGACACTAAGAACTCGGAGTTCGAACTCCTGAGATCCAATGTGCCGAGATGCCGACAACTCGCGATCTCGCTCCCTCGAAACCTCGCTACTCGCGTGGCCGAGTGATACTTGTCTCGACTCCCGATACCCGAGAAGCCAATATCCCGCATCACCTGTCACCTCACTTTGCTATGGCCCACACTATCCATGCAATCATCAGAACTTCACGTCTCGCTGTCTCGCGACTTTCACGGCCAAATTTTCTGCCCTTTTCTCACGATGGCCTGATATGCCCATCCTCGAATAGAACTCACGTTCCTCGTGATTCTGCTCGACACTTCTACTCCCCTGAGCTTCAAACCTTCTCCACACTTGCACGATGTCTTCCTCGCACCTCTGAAAGGTCCTATGCCTCGGATTCTCGCGACTTCTCCTTGGAGAATTCCGACGGTCCGCTCAATTTGCAAATTGAAACAAGCACTTATTTCACGAAGCCCTATCCAACTGCCCGCAAGTTCCCGGTACTTTCTCGAACACTTCCAACACAATATCTCTGTGCATCCCTTCGACGAATTCAAAGGCTTATCTATCCTGAGCTTCGCGACTTCAAATCCCTGAGGAAGAACTCCTTGCATGCACCCCTTGTGGCAAATCTTCAATCACGACTAAGTGATGAAGTCTTTGATCCTGCACACTCCTGCAGCAGAAATCCTTCAACTCTTTGCTCAGAATCGCAAGTCTGAGTCTTCGTCTAACTTGCGCATGCCTTGCACTGCTCCGGTGCCAATCTACACTTCTGAAGAGATGAGAACAAAAGCTATCTCTAAGTAAACCCTGCAGTCACGCACTCCTTGCGGACAAATTCAACTACACTCCTTGCAGGAATCCTCTGGTTCACTTAGAGAAACAATTGAAACTCATTCACTCTTCCTCTCAGACTTCAATCCAATCATGAAATCACATACACAACATATATAAAAGGAAATGTATGACTGAAAGAAAACTTCTATGAGCATAATATCAACAACACATAGAGAAAAACACAACGAAGAGATTGAATCAAAGCTTTCTTCTATTAATTCAATGCCTGTACATGGGTGTTCTTCATACACTTCTCTCTGCTTGCTCTCTTGCTCCTGAATGAATAATATTACAATGTACAAAGGAGGGTGTCTATATCTGTTTCCCTCTTGGAACCTAAAATTGTCTAATCTAGACTTAAACATCTATCTACCTGCATTAAATCTATTAAATGCCTTCCTATCTACTAAGGACGAGAGCTTAAAGGCTCAAGGTCCATTTACAATATCCAAAGTGCGCTTCATTAAATTCACATATTAATGTTTAGCGCAACCCTATCAAGGTGAAATTCAAAAAGAAATTGTTGGCTTGTCCAGCTGTCCTCTGCTCTCGCGCTGGCTCACTTGATGAGTGAGCGATGCTCGTGCATCACACGTTAAAACTGAAATCAATTCAATATGGATCACAAACTATTTGTCTCTCATTGCTTGTCATATCGTAGGACCATGGATTTTGAGAATTCAACGAGTTGTAGAATAGTGGAAAAAATCACAAGAAATCGATGAGCTGACCATACTCACCTCTTAAATCAAGTATGATCTAATGAGCCCTAAAACCTGGGAAAATTCATAAGTTATATATAATTGAGCCCCAATTTGCTATAAAATAATGCATCAGGGAAACAGAGGCGAGGGTCGTTATGGTGGTGTGGGTTGTTGTGGTCTTCGCAGACATTTTGGGGATTTTTTGAGTTTTCCAGACTCTTTTGTTGGATTTGGATTGTTTAGTGGAGGTGTTGTTGATAGAGGAGGGTGAAGCTTGGTGGAGGAATTTATGATTGTAAACTCTTTACTTGAGCAACATTTTGGGATTTTGTAAACGGTACCTTTAGAAGATTCCCAATGCTTGCAGTGACAAATTGGTTTGTTTTTAGAGATCGAGATACACAGTTAGGGGTCCAACCAGATAGGTTTTCCAGATTTCCAGCCATAGAAAGTATAGGGTTGGAAAAAAATATAATTTCTTGAATATTTCCTTGGGACAGATATTTCACCAAGCCTGTAGAAGAAAACTAGGCAAAATCCACTTCAATGGAACTTAAAAATTGAGTTCTTCACTCAAGCCATCCAAACCTGTTTTTGGTATTGGAAAGCCATATTCAGTTATTGTGTAGATCGTTCTCAAAGGTGCCAAAATTAGATCCTTTGCATGTATGTTCGGAAAACTAATTTGAACCTTTCCGTGTTTTACTGCAAAAATCTTTGCCCGAGAACTTGTTTTAGGAGCACATGGATCTTGCTCTACATTTTTACTGGTTGGTCGAACCATCCTTTTACCAGATTTTGATGTGATTGAATTTTTTTTTTTTCATTTTATCTGTAATGAAATTCAAAATGGACAAAGCTTTTGCAAAATTTCACAATAACCACATCAAAACAAAAGAAATGACCAAATATCTTTGAAATTTTCCATTGATAAGAAAACAAGTCAGATAATGAACAAAAGTTGGTGCAGAAACATTCAATTCACAACATTTTCACTGCAAATTGAAGGTTTAAATTCATTTAAATCGAAATGTTGAACGAATGTAACGTACAGGAAAAAATGGAAATCCACTAATTAAACCTTATTTTTTTTAAATATTTACGAATCTTTTTAAATATTTACAACAAATAATTGCATGATCTCTTTTTTGAACATGTAACATTGATCAAGATTATTTTGAGCATGTAACATCGCTCAAGACATAATCCAGATTATTTTGAGCATGTAACATCAATCAAGGTTGGAAAATTACCATTTGAAGGTGATATGAGGTCAAATTTGAACAAATTTGCACTCATCCTTTCCATTCCAACCACAAAACTGATATTGCAATATCCAATAACTTAAGCATTTAAGTAAAATAGATACTACAGAAAAAAGGACGGCACAAAGAAACCAACAACACAAAAACCAACATTGCAATATCCAATCACTTCATTGTTTAAGTAAAATAGATACTACAGAGAAACTGACAGCAAAGGACCCAATAGATAAGTGACAGGTGAGCACTTCGTGGAGAATCTTGCATTGAAAATCCTGCAAACAACAAGTTTTATCCTGCGGTTTGAACCAGGATATGTTAGAGGCAGTAGAAATTTGATCTGATCTAATTCTCTGAACAGATATCTAATCGAATCCTATCATGACAGACAAGGAGGTATGAACGAAAAGGAGGTCTTACATACAACAAAGTAGGTCTGACAGTAGAGGAGGCCCTACAGACAACACAAACATAGGGATAGGTAAAAAATGATGTGACTAAAGATGGTTTTCCAAAACCTGTCAATTTGTTGATAGGTTTTTTACAAAACCTCTTTCTCTAATATAGATATGGGTGAAATCATGAAGATGGGTAACACTTTTTCTTGTTTTATGAGAAAAAAAAATGTATTTTTACAAGTTCTTCAACTTCTGGCATACAAAAGTATTTTTTTATTTATAATTTCACTTTAGAGTAAAAAWCAAACTTGTGAAGAATTTTGTTATCTTTCCAATGACTATTTTTCAATTTTTTTTATCAAGATTTGATATGTCAATTTGACAATTGTTTAACAATATGTTCCTTAAACATGAAAGGAATGATAATGAGTTATTTTTTCCCACAACAATGTATCTATTATTAAACTTATGTTTTTAAGAAACGAAATATACTTCAACAATCTACAAAGACTCTATTTTATTATGACTATAATTTTGAATCTAATGGATGAATATTATAATTTCTAGAATTTTTTTAAGTTGACCAAGCTGAAAACGTTGTAGATTTTAAACACATATTTTTCTACACCTTGTATCTATCTTAATTTTTACTTAAAATCAAAATCTAAATATACCCTTTTAAAAATAACAGTTTAAGGATTATGAATATATTTTTTTCTAAATTTTTCACTGTGTATTTTTAAGGATACGAATATTTCATTTCACCGAATCATAATGTCTGTTGAAAATATTATGCAGTGATTTTTTTAAAAAAATAAATAAAATTAGATAAAAATAATGAAAATGAAAACAAATTATAGGAATTGAAAGTAGATTCAATTTTACAAATGTTGGTGTCATTTTCGAAACCAAATTCTGAGTATTTGCAGGAGTTTGCAACCTCCGAAGTTCAGGTAAGCTTGGGGAAATTCTCTGGTTTCTGTTTTCAATCCCAATTTTATGTTTTCGGCCGAAACAATATTATTTAAGCCAAAAGACTAAATTCTAACGGAAACCATCAAAACTGAATGGTTTCCAAGGTTTTCAGCCGAAAAAACCTTCGATCGGATGAAAGCGTGTTGAGGGAATTCCATCAGTCAGAAAAAACGAAAAGACACGTCGTATCGTTTCATTTTGCACCAAATCGTATAAATACGCTTTTGACCGAACACATTTAACATGATTTGTTGGATGGACAGACAGATATGAGCTCAGGGATAGGGATTTCAAAGCATTTCTATTATTGATTGCAGTTGTATTCTTTTCTTCCTTTATTTCCTCCCTCTGCTCCATAGGCTTAATCAGAGGATCAATATCGATACATGATGGTTTTCTAGAGCACCTAAACAAAGTTTTGAATCATCTTTTTGGTTTTTGTTGAATAAGGTAATTGATGTTTGTTCAAGTTTTTATTGGAATAACAATTTGTATGTTGAAAGATAAATGTTGAGCATTTTTTCAAGGTAAAGTCTTTGTTGAACATATCTTTTACAGATAACTATAAAAGTCATGGGAAACAAAAGTTTGTGCAAGAGAAAATTTGATTGCACTCGAGATGATACTCGCCAAAATGAACAAAGGAAAGAGAATTATTGGAGAAAGAAACGAGAACGTACAAATATTGAAGAAAGAAACGATGATAATGTAAATAGATATTTTCAACAAGAAGAAGTTCAACCAGGTATGCATGCACATATGATGATCGAGCACACGACACACATTGGGAATGTATTCAGAAAGTATAGAATTCAAATTTAAAATATTGTAAATAATATAATTGATTGTAATTACAATTTGATGTTTTTCAAAAAACATAAATAGATTTGTCTCATAATGTCGAAGAAGACGTTGAAACTTAAATTGAAGCAGAAGGCGTTGAAATCGAAATTGAAGCAGAAGACGTTGAAACTAAAATTGAAGAAGAAGATGAATCACCTATAGGTATGTACATAAATTTAGATAATACAAGATGAACACTTGTATATATAGTTTAGTGAATTTTTGTTTGGGTTTTGTTTTTTAATTTAAACTTTAAATTGAAATATGCAGGAGAATCTATCAACATTGAGGATGAAATATTAGAAAATGTTGGTACTGACAAATTTGGGAAGAAAAAAGCTAAGCATTATATAAGATATCAAACTAAGAATATGTATAATACTTTTTTCAAAGATGAATCAGTAGCAATACAAGTTCAACTTTTACTCTATCTAATGAAGTCAAGAAAGTTAAAAAGAAGCTACATCATTATTGGGTATTCAAAAGTCGACAAAGGATACAAAGGTGAAATAGAATGTCTTTGACAATATAACTAGTGTATTAAAATCTTTTGGAAAATCTCGAAAAAAAGATGTCAGTGTTGCACGTAGAGTGATACAAATAACAATTCTTTCATCTAGCAACATAAAATATCGTTTGACAAGACACATGGAAAAAACGATGGGAATGTCAAGAAAAACATTGCACAAACATAGAAAATTTTGATTGCAAATAGATGCAAATGATGAACTCGCTTGTTGGACAATGATTTCTAGATGACCCTACAAAGATAGACTTGCAGAAAATGTTAAAGAATTGGCTCGTAATTGTTGGTTGGAAGAATCTTTTGTTTCACCACATACAAGGGATGTGTTGCGACAACGAATAGCACGAAAACAATATGAAGAACATACAAAACATACATTTCCAATGACACAAATAGAATTGTTCAATAATTTCAAACAAGAGCACAAAGAAGTTAAAATTTCCATCAATACATTTGTGCAACAAAAACCATGGTGTGTTAGACCCATCACTGTTTGCGACACTTGTTGTTGTCATTATCATGTGGAATTTGAGTTGTATTATGACACTTTTTTGGATTTTCGTAAAACGTTATGGCTAGGTTCACCTCCTCCTTCCACATTCCATTTTTTTATATCTGAAATTATATGTGAAAGAGAAGATGATGATTTATTTTACAAAAAACAATGTGTTGGTGGAAATAAATGTGATCGTTGTGGAAATCTAAGTTTGTTTCATTCTGTTATAGCAAGATTTGTCTCACCATTGCTATCTTTCATAGAGGGCCTTTTTCCATTTCCCTATGCAGACTTTTAATCCCTTTTTGATGAATCTAGAGCTAAAATATATACATTTTTCCACATATACGCTCTCGAACTGCTATGCAAGATGCGTATACACTTATTGCTTTATTACAGCTCATGTATATTAGGATTTGTGTCAAAAAATACAAAATGAGGCTGGGTTTCCATGTCATGACAAATGACCTATGATCCTTGGCCTTCCATATAATAGAATCGTTCTGACTCAGCCCTTCAGTTGCATCCAGGAGGCTATAAGAGCACAATTTTGAACTACGGAAAAAAAAGGAGAAAGCATTCAAATTTGGGAGTAAAGTTACTCTGGAGAAATTACTTCATATTGAGTCTGCATCCCTTTGTCCCTCAAGTCTGAACACAGTGTTCAGCCCCCTATCTCTTCTCTTGATATTGAGAGGACCTCTTGGCCTCTTTCTCTTGAGCTTGCCTTTGATGGAGGATTGAAGTGGTGGGGACCCAGTTGGAAGGAACTTGGATTCTTGGTTTTGAACCGTGCCGACACGAAAGTCTGTAATGTTGACACTTCTGTTGATCAATTATTAATAGAAATACTCATTTCCCATCCTATTGGTATCTTGCAAATATATGATTATTATCCATGGGCATGTTTGTAATGCTTATTATTCGATTATTCTATCTGATGTGTTAACCCCTTTTATATCATCACTATATACTTTCTTTGCTTGTTTTTTGAGAACTTCTCGCAGGTATAAAGATTTGGGTCAAAGTGCTCAATGGTGGAACATCATCAAATGTTGGATCGAGGTAGGCCTCTTTCTTATATTGCACATTAGTTTATATAGCATATGTTGGAATTGATTTGATTTCTGCAGTCATACCTATCTGTTGTGGTTTACCCTTAGCCATAGAGATTTTTTCCCTTGTAATAGAAATGGAAACTCCACGGGGGAGAGATATTCCTTCTAAGGGTTGAATTACTTTTTCTTCTTACATTTCTTTTTTTTCTTTATGTTTCTTGTCATATCATTTCTTGATAGATCTCGTTCACTTTGAGTCTGAGTTTTCATCCTTTTACCCTTGCCTGGCCTTGCATTAAAGCATATATGCCCTTTTTGTCTTGACAGTCGTGTATACACGCTTGCTGTCTCACTACAAGAAGCATATATATGCCATGTTCCCCTGAACAATCGCGTATACCACTTCCCCTTGCTTGTTTGCTTGGTTGAGTGACTGTTGGGTAGGATTTAAAGATTGCTGAGCCTTTTTAGGTCTCTATAGTGCCTGTTGAGATTATCTGGAATGACAGGAAGCATGTTCGGAGTTGAATTTTTGGGCGTAGTCTTTCTCTTTGTTTTCTATTTTTAATTTTTCCTTATTTTCTGGGTTGTTTGCTTGGCTTCCTAGTATTCTGCTTGAGTTACTGCTTTTATACACTGTAGAATTCATCTGTCAAGTTGCTTATCAGTCCATGCATTTTCTTTTCAGAATATTGAAAATACAAAAAAATAGGCATTTTGCATTGGTTGGCATTTTTGTCTTTGAGTTTTCATCATTATTTTACTTCTGAATTGCTGATTTGAAATTGAAGACTGCACTTTTTTTATTAGCATATCATTCATTGAAAAGTTAAAGATAGACTTTGCATTGTATCCATATTTATTTTCTTGCAGAGTCATAACACCATGAGTTTCATTTCCATACCTTTTTGAGTAATCACAGCCAATAAAATTTACGCTTTAAACTAAATTGATTAGTCATGATTTTATTTTTAGGGTGCACAAACTAGCTTAGGATTTAGTGCCTTGGAATATGATTTTGTGAGTAAACTTCTCCAAGGCAATTAAATCAACATATGTGTCTGAGATAGGGAGTTGAGAAGTCTATTGTATAATTGGTAATATCAGGAGGCTCCGCTCACACTAGAGTTAATCACGAAGTCACGTGAAGTTAGTTGAAGGGATAACCCCTGGATACTCACCTAGCATCAGAGATATTTCTGTGGATTTATTCATATTTGGGGATCTTGCTAGTACCCATACCTCTATGAGAGGTAGTGCTTTCAAGGTTTTGGGCTTTGCTACCCTACCCATACGGTGATCCAGACTTGCAACTACTCGCCTGTGCATTAGTTATACAGTGGTTTATTAGTTGCTTGACTTAGGTATCTCATAGGTTACTTGCAGGGGTTATTCTACATATACCCTGAGTCAGATAAGGGTTAGACAACACACAACCTTTATGGAGGATTACCTCTCAAGGGGGATCTGACCGACTGGTTGTTAATACCATGAGGGCCCTTATAACTAATTCTATTACCTCCAAACTTTAGCGGGGAGTCTCGGGTCCCTCTTGGACGAGACATACCTTCGTTAGCAAGGGAGGCCACTCAGCCACTTTAACCCGTTTGCATGCATATTGGTCGTTTGACTTTTTGGTATGCTCTTTGATTATTAGTTGACCATAGGTTTTCGTGTCGAGCCTTTATTATCATGGATAGTGGAGTTCCTTTTTCTCCCTCGTTTACTGCTACCCCCCTGTGACGTTCATGGGGGGGAATCCATCTGTTTTTTATAATGGTATGCAGAACTACAACAATTAGTCCTCACCTTGGGTCTCTAGCCACTTTTCTGTTGAATTTACTTCCCCCGTGCAACCCTCTCCCTAGCCCACATATATGAATCCTAGCATTGGACCTGGGGGCACCATGGCTCCAATGCCTACTTCTTCGTTTGATATGAGTCGTGTCCCCATGGGAGGTTGGAACCTTCCTCCCTACAGATCCAATACTAGATATTCTCTTTTAGGAGTCGGTACTCAGATGGGTTCCTATCCCACTTATTACCCCCCACCCATATATCTTTCATCCACCATGTCAATTCCTTCGAACACTTTTTCCATCACCAAGTCTTTCACATGGAGAGAACCAGTTTTACGGTTTGGGCTACCCTTTTTATGGGACCCCTTCAGAAGGAGGAAACATATATCCTCACTCGAATAATCCTTATCCTACCTCGGTCTCTTCACATACCCCAGTGACGATGCCCATCCAAACCTCATCGGACCATTTTGGCATGAACCAACACCTTTCTGGGTTGGGGCAAGAGGTACACCAAGATCCTGCCTGGATTGTAATTTTTCAGAATCAATCTTTCCCTGGACCATGGACTCAAATGCCACCATCTATCGCCATCCCAGTCACTGGCAGTCATACTGGTGCTCCATCGCCAACCTCTGCCATTCATGTCAGAAATGGGTCAACTTATTCTACAAACTACGTCGACAACTTGCCCCGAACCTCTACCAATTATGTTGGGGGCACCATTATTTTTTCCCAGAATCATAGCCATGTCACATCTCTCACTTCTACTCATCATACAGGAGATGACTCTCTTTCCCCCACTAGTTACATCAAGAAGCCCATACGCCTCAAACGTAAGCCTAAATTCTTTTACAGGACTTGTGAAGGAAGTCACCTTACTCATTTGTGTCTAATTAGTGTCTAGATACTAGAAGCGTGGGGCTCACCCAAGATACCTTCTAATTTTGAGGCATCTGTGGTTTCTCTTCATACCACTTCTCCCTTGATCATCTTGGTGGTTCCACCGATGCAATCTTTTCCCGACCTCACCCCCTTTGTTAACGGTGAAGCATCTCTTGCCCCTGTTACTATGCATCCTCTTCAACCTATAATGGAATAAGTGGCCACGCCAGTGCAATCTCTGGTCAACCCTACTCTCCTTGAAGATAATGATGCACCTTTCAGCCATGTCATCAACATTTCACACTTTCCCCCTTCTGAACGAGAGAGACTTATTCTTCCCCCGAATGCTCTCCCTCCAAGTCCTGACGAGGTTCCTTTTGATTGGGATGACCTAATGGGACATCCCATTCCCCCACCTATGTATTTTTCATTAAGAAACATTATTTGAACCATCACGGAGACTGTATCCTCCATTATCACCTTCTCCTCCTTGACCTGGAAAGCCTTGGGTTTTCCCAAGCTCTTGTCAATTATTCGCAAGATACTGACTTTCGGCAGAAAGCCAGGACAGGAGCCTTGTCTTCCCCCTTTACACATTGATTAGAATCCCAATAACGAGTCTTATTTAAGCTCTTTTCTGACTCATCCAAAAAATAAAAAGATCATTGAGTGATTTGTCCCTTTCACACTCGTTAAAATTGGATTTGAAAGATCATGAGTCCTAGTTAAGCTCTTTTCCGACTCAATATCAAAAATAGAAAAGATTGTCGAGTGAACTTGTCTTTTTCACACTCATAAATTGGATTTGAAAAGACGTCTATTTGGCACAAGTTTACCCATTTTTCACACCAAGTAGACTAAAATACATAAAAAATGACATTTTTTGGCGTTACGTTGTGATTGCATCTCATGCCCTCACTTGCTGTATTGATCCTTTAGTTGGTTCTCGCTTTGCATTATAAATCGTTGCCTAAGTAGTTTGCATCCTCAACCAAGCAGAGCCTTGTTTTTATCCTTCACAATTTGACACCCTATACCCTGGAGAGAACATCACCCCGAGTGTCCATCTCCCACATGCATTTCCTTGCATTGAGAATAGGTACGTTCCACTGTTGGAACTAGCTTTGCTTACTTGTGACACTCGTTCCCTCTTCTGTATCATAGCATTCATTTGTTATGAAAAAACAATAAAAGATAGGCGGGAAGGGAATACTATATTGTAATTGGAAGCAGTCATGTCGCCTTTGAATAGAGCACAAAGTTATTGAGTCCATGTGTCATCATAATTTTGGGTTTAGCATGGCCTTAGGAAGATGATCCTGCTACAAAGTTTTCTCTACTGAAAGGTTACTCTTCCAGTCCCTATAAAGAACGTTATTGATGTCTGCTGCATCCAAATGTCACATCATTGAGTCCATGTTGTTGGAGTTCACCATATGTCTCATGTTCTTGTTCAAAGGAAGTCTATCAACCTGTGTCGACCACTCCTCAGAAATCTTGACTTTGTATTTCGTCCATACCCTCAGTTTGTCTCCGAATCACATGATACTTTGGTATTATCATGCACCTTGGCCCTACTTTCATCATTAGTAGGTCACCTTGAACCCAACAATCAACATTGGTCATTGAATGGGTGGTTTCCATTCTGTTCGACGGCAAGACATCTATTCACACTTTGGGATTCATGCAGTGTCTTGGATGTCATTAGCCTTATTGGTGGTTTCCTCGCCTTTGTCAGTAGTTTTTCATCATTGGATGCTATTCAGAGGGTCCTTTTTGTGTACTGCTTGAATTTGACAGACGTGAAAGACACACATGGTCGTTGGTTCATAAACATGTTCTTTTGTAACGGCCTCCTCGTTACGACAACAACTCTGCTAACAGGTGCAATTTTTTTTTTGTTTAAGGTTTGTGCGCATGTGTAGAAAGGGAACAAACCCACTTGACTCTACGTCGCCACCCGACAACTAACAAAATGCAACCACGGTGATCACAACTAGAATACGTAAGGCGCACAACATGTAACTGCAAGCATTAATGACCACAACCATAAGGCGCACAACACAAACATTTAACAACATACGGGGTTAAGCACAGTATGAACACAGAAGGAAGAATCTGTAGTAGTAGATTTTACTATTTCTGCACAGGAAAGCAGGGCGTTTAATCTTAGTTCTCTGCTCCGGAGAGAGAGAAGGTCAGATAGGCTCCTGGCCGACTGCTCAGGCAGAAACTAGTAATCTCCATCAGGTGTGTCGCAAGAGTGGAAACCTCGCCTTTAAAGGGCCCGAGACTCTTGATACGGCACTGGATTCTTTACATGGAAATAATCACACATACAGACTTACATACTCAGGCTACAAGGAGGTGTCTACATCCCACCAGACACAAGAAGACCAAGCGCACAGATGGCGTATCAACCAAGTACAACATTATTCAAAATGAACAACAATCCTCACTTACTAACTCAAAATAATCCTTGTACTTAATCAAGGACACTACACCACATAAGTTTATCAATAACAACTAAACTTACAATGACGCTGACGTGACACGATAAACATATTACATTACAACCATTTATTTTGCACCATAACATCCTTTATATTTTATGTGTTATCCCTACACTAACATTACAAAACCATTGCCATAAAAGGGTAACACCCCTTTAATTTAAGTTATAAAAGTTTGCAGGAATAACCTTTACATTACAAGACATTCACTATTGATAAGGCTAGTAAGGAAATTAACACCCTTATTCCAACCCTAAAAATAAGTTCACAGAATTAATTGCCACGTTCCCCTCAACCCAATCGTATTAATTCATTGTACTCCCTTCAAGGACCTTATATTTTTCATGTTGTAAATAAAACAAACTTAATTAGCCCTGCAATGAACTGACCATATCATTCTTTTCATACCAAATTAACATTGTAACCAGGACCTTGCATTCATATCTTATCAATACTGGTATGGAATTTTTCACCTGGTACAAAAATTACCATTACATAAACAAATGGTATTGACAGTAACTTTTACCAAAAGCATTAATAATAAGAGTTACATTTTATTTATTATTGACAACAAATAAAACTACAATAACAAACCTTCCATAAACTATATTAACAAGGCATTTATATTTGCATATTATGTTTCCATTTAAGATATCCACAAGTCTTAATACAACGACCTTTCATAAAAATTTATTACTACTGCATTTTAATATTTCATTTTATAATTGCATTCTGTAATTGCATTTTACATTTGTCATTTAGATAACAACCAGGTGGCATTACAACAATCCTTCCATAATCATTATGACTACTGCATTTTAATATTTCTTGGTTCGTAACCGGTTTGCAAATAGATATCAAGAAAGGCCTCCTTATTAACTAACGCTAACCTTACCCTGCCTTAGGCTGCTATAACATTAACCTACATCCGAGTTATCATTTCAATTGAAAAATAATAAAATCAACAGAAAGTCAATGACTACGACCACCGATTATGATACAGTCACATGTTAAGCAACCAAATACCAAGGCCAATACTACGATACATAATCTAAAATAAAGAGGGAAACATAATACTGATCCGGCATAATAATAAAGGCATAAATACAATAAAGTCATAACTACACTGCAGAAACAATAATTAAGGCAAAATTGCCAGACAAAGGTACCCCCCACGGATCTAGCCCATAAAGAGCGTTGATATGCCCACGAAGATGAATGCCCACACTAATCGAAGACGGATAGCCCAAAACGAATTACCAACAATTTACAAAACGAGATGACAATAGTTTTTTTTTTTTAAAAGAATGACTGTAATTTATACACGAAATGCCAGTAATTTTTTATAAAACGCAAAGATAGTAACAAAAAAAAACGATATGCCCACAGTAAGCCGGAATCCGGGAGAAGTTGTGTGCATCGAGTGGAAACTCTCTACTGTTCCAAGATGGGGGCCAAGTGGAATAAGAAGCATATGAGGCGTCTGAAGAGAAAGTGTAGAAAGATGAGGCAGAGATCTAAGTAAAAGTAGATTTATAGACGAGCATTGGATTGGATGCAGAGGAATGTTATTGTTAGTCTATTTAATGGATTGCTCTGTGCACCAATGAGTCCTTTAGGGTTTCTATAAATTTTCTTTTGTTAAAATTTTCAACAATATATTATGCTACCACTATTGTGACTCTTCATTTTGCTGGAAATGACATTTACTAAAGCTAAATCCTGTCAACACGGATTATTTGCCGAATATCCTTTGATGGGTTATAAAATGTGTTTACAAAAAAAAATGAAATGCCCACAAATGAAATGCCAGCAATAATATATAAAACGCCCCGGTCACAATGGAAACGCCCACAGTCAACGAAAACGCCAGCAATAATATAAAACGCCCCAGTCACAAATAGAGACGCCCCTAGTCAAGGAAAACACCGGCAAAAATATAAAAACACCCCAGTCACAAATGGAAACGCCCATAGTAAAGTAACACTCCACAACAACTTGCAAAAACCCCCACAGAAAGGTAGAACGCCCACAGCAAGGTAAAAACACCATGGCTAAATGGGTAAAATGCCCTTACCCAAGCAGTGAAATAACGCAGGGTATCGTGCCCCCACAAAATCAAAGACAAGCAATCGCAGGTCATAAGGATTTCCAGCGTAGGGATAGTTTTATCTCTTCAAGCAAAAAAACGCAGACAACAAAACACAAGGCGCAGCGGGAGATCGTACAGATCCAAGGAAGGTCGTAGAAATCCACCAACAATCATTCAGCCAAGCTATAACAAAAATTCAGTCATGAACTAAAAATCAGTTTACCCATTTAAAACACATGCAGATCTAACCATATATCCAAATACCTTCTACTCTACCGGAAATAAGATCATACCATTGCCTTTTAGCCCACCGCGATGACGTCCGAGCTCCATGACGCTACTGCTCCGTGCCTCTCCCACTCGCCGACCGTAGAGACTACACCGGTAACTCCCAGCCAAACGCTAGGGGTACTCTGCTTCCCCCTTAGCCCCCCAAGCCGCAAAGGGGCCACACACAGTCCAGATGGTATACCTAGCTTCCCAGCTCGCCTCCAAGGTTGAGCTACCACTCTAATCCCAGCTGAGAAAATCCCAACTCCTCACAAGCAATCAGTTCAGTCCAAATTCGGCAGCATAACGATACCTAACAGCCCATCCCCTTTTCCCCTCATCCCCCTTTCTTTTATGGAGTTTTGAGACCCCCTCTTTCCCTAATCACATTTAATTTAAGTTTTAATGAAAACCCTCTAAAAATTCTCTGTCTTGCAAGTGTCACTCATCCCCCACGTTCTCCAAAATTAATTTCTTTAAATTTATTAAAAGGCTCGTTTCCCTATTTTTATTATTCTCTTTCTTTCCCCCCGCGTTTTTTTTTTTTTTAAACCAGAAAGGTAAATGCGTTAATTAATCTTTTCATTTTATTTTTAAAAATCATAACTTTTTATACTCCCGCACGTTAAATAATTTTATTATTTATTAATTGTCTATGTTTCCCTTATTACTTTGATTCCCTATTTTTATTAATCCCTTCCCTCTTTTTTTTTAAAAACCAAAAAGGTAAATGCGCTAATTAATCTTTTCATTTATTATTTATTTAATATCTTTTGTTCTTCCACAAGTTAGGAATTAATTTCTTTTTTGTAAAATTTTAAAACCATTAGTTTTAATTTAAATCTTACCCTCGTTATCACCCCATGAATTTTATGAAGACCCAACTATTACTTAGGTGGCTTCTTGTTTAAATTGTTATTTTTATTCCAGGGTCTGTTCTTCAGGTTAGACTAAAATTTTACCCTAAAATTTTCAGACTCAGTACTTAGATTCTGAACTGGGTGACACTGGGTTAGGGGAGTTGTTTAAGGATTTATTAAGGCATTATTGTCTTAGGGATATTTAGGTTTGCTTCCTTCATCCACATCAATGCGACGTTCCCTTCAAGACGCACCACATGCTCCAAGGGTGCCACTCGCCTCGTTCGTTTCCTTTGCACGACGTGCCCTTCAGGATGAACCACGTGCTCCAAGGGTGCCACTCGCTTCTTGTGTTTCTTTTGTGTGATGTGCCCTTTAGGATGCACCACATGCTCCAAGGGTGCCACTCGCCAACTGGACTGATTGGTAGACATCTATAACCCCTGGAGTCAACACTCCGTCAGGTGAACTTGTGGGAGACTAAGGGATCTAAGGAATAAGGCCCCCGCCTTATTGCGCGCCCCTTGGAATCATCGTGAGTGACTGTCGCAGTCTACCCTCATGGCATCGTGGATCCTCTCGAACTAGGTAATCGTTAACCTACAGTTCGAGCCACGACGGGAGTGCTAATAGGCTATGGCAGGGTTGTTGTCCACACCTCTCCCTCAACCTCTTTGGATATCGTGTGTGGCCCCTTTACTCCATATGTGAGTCTGGTCGGCAAGCTATCGTCAGCCTACATCATCAACAAACGTGTCAGAACATGTCCATATCATATCATCAAATCAATGAAATATCACAGTAAATACATCAACCCAAATAGCACACTCCCTGACTCAATCCGAAGTCCAAGGGGTTCCATCGATGCCTCGACATTCTCAAGGTCCAAAACCCTGCACACTCAGTAAAATCGAGTCAATAGCACCTGTCTATATCAAGGCCATAAAACATCAAGTCATCTGTCATAATGCATCATAATCAAGGATAAATGTTTTAACATCATAAAAGTCCATATCACTTGCGAGCAAGTGTCCTCAAAAATAAGTTTTCTCAGTGTGCCAGAGCGGGATGTTACATACACCCCCTCTTGGTCTAAACTTCGTCCCGAAGTTTCTCAGTATAAATGCTGAAATAAAAGTATCACAGTATCATAAGTCTATCTATCAAACAAAAATGGAAACTGCTGGCGCATATCATATGCGTCCTCCCAGGTCGCCGAGTGCGGACTATAATTGTCCCACTGGACCTTGACCTGATCTACCGTTCGATGTCATAACTGTCAAACGCGATGATCTAAGATGTGGACCGGCTCAACCATGAGCGCTCCCTCGTCCGATACCTGCAAGGAACTCATGTCAATCACATGTGTAGGATCACTAATATAATGTCTCAAAACTGATACATGAAAAACATCATGCATACGCCTCAAAGATTCAGGCTAGTCTAGTCGATAGGCCACGGGCCCCTTTCTCTCCACAATCTAGAAAGGTCCCACAAACCTAGGAGAGAGTTTATCTCCCTTTCCAAACTTGATCGAACTCTTATGCAGTTTAACCTGCAAGAAGCCTCGATTGCCGACCTCGTAACTACGATCGAATCAGTGCACATCAGCATAACTCTTCTGTCGATCCTGGGCTTCTTTTATCCTTTGTCTTACGGTTTGCATTTTCTCTTCCATTTCTTGGATCGCTTCTGGTCCCACCAAGACCCTATCCTCAAGCCGATCCCAACTCAAGGGTGTTTGACACGGTCACCCATAAAGAAACTCGATAGGCGCCATCTTAATGGTACTCTGGTAACTGTTGTTGTAAGCGAACTCTACTAGAGGCAATAATTCCTCCCAACGCTTTTGTTGGTCCATCACATACATGCGCAACATGTCTTCCAAGGTCTTGTTCGTTCATTCTGTCTGTCCGTCCATCTTTGGGTGATACGCAGTACTAAAATTAAGTTGGGTTCCCAAGGCCTCTTGGAAACTTGTCCAAAATCGTCCAATAAACACCGATCCTCGATTGGATATAATCTTCTTAGGCACGCCATGCAACCTTACAATCTCACTAATGAAAAATCTCTCTATGTCAGGTGCTTGATATGTCATACACATAGGAATAAAGTGATCACTCTTCGTCAGAGTGTCTACTACTACAAAAATCGAGTCGTGTCTCCTTACCGTCAGTGGCAATCCAACAATAAAATCCATCGAAATAACTTCCCATTTCGATTTCGGAATGGCATGTGGTTGTAGTAAACCTGCTGGGTGTCTATGCTCAGCCTTTACCTACTGACACTCTAGACATATAACCACAAAGTTGACTATGTAAACCTTCATTCCCTTCCAGAAGAATAAGGGTTTAAGGTCTGCCCTCATCTTCGTGACTCCTAGGTGAGC
The DNA here is from genome assembly GCA_010110895.2 of Picea sitchensis. NCBI lineage: Eukaryota > Viridiplantae > Streptophyta > Pinopsida > Pinales > Pinaceae > Picea > Picea sitchensis. The sequence continues at coordinate 176,386 of SNQJ01S0013966.1, forward strand.
CATATAGACTGCTCTATGAGCCTCACTCAGGATCAGCCTCCTCAACTCGTCATTTGGCGGTACGTAAATACGACCTCTAAACCTCAATAACCCATCGCTATCAAAAGAAAATCCCTCATATCGTGGTACCATCATTGTGTTTTGTCCGATAAAATCCTCGACTTCTTTGTATCAGTCATCGTCACGCTGTAAAGTGAGATTCTTCTCACATAGATTCATCTGAAGAGGCAACATTGAAAAGATGCGTGGTCTCCGACTCAAAGCATCAGCCACTCGGTTCACTGTTCCCTTTATGTAAGTAATCTCGAAGTCGTACTCGCTAAGAAATTCCGACCAACGCTGTTGTCGAGCGTTCAGGTCGCTTTGAGTAAAAATGTGTTGCATTCCACAATGATAAGTCCTTAGTTCAAATTTTTGTCCAACAAGGTAGTGTCTCCAAAACTTCAAGGCATATACGATGGATAATAACTCCAAATCATGCGTCGCATAGTTTTCCTCATGCCTTCTCAGTTTCCTCGAAATGTAAGCAATCACTCGTCCGTCTTACATCAAGACTCTGCCTAAACCTTCCTTGGATGCGTCAGTGCATACCAAGAAGTCTGCGTCCATGTCAGGGACCTTTAGTATCGACGCTATGGTCAACAACTCTTTAAGCCTCCGAAATGCTTCCGTGCATTTCTCTGTCCAAACAAACTTCTTATTTTTCTTCTGCAATTCTGTGATTGGATTTTCTATCTTCAAAAAACCCTCGACAAACCGTCGATAGTATCCGGCTAAACCCATAAAACTATGCACTTCTCTGACATTCGTTGGCACAGGCCATTCCATAATAGCCTCAACCTTGGTTGGATCCACGGTGATACCTTCACCGGAGATGACATGCCCTAAGTAGTTAATCCTCGATTGATAAAAAGAGCATTTGGAAAAATTCCCATACAATTTGTGCTCTCATAGACACTGTAGCACCAAGCGCAAGTGCTCATCATGCTCCTCTGTTGTACGAGAGTAAATCAAAATATCGTCTATGAACACTTAGACGAACTTGTCCAAGTACTCATGGAACACCCCATTCATCAAACTCATGAATACCCTTGGTGCGTTTGTCAGTACAAACGGTAAAAACGTAAACTCGTAGTGTCCAAATCTCGTCTTAAAGGCAGTCTTAGGGATGTCATATTCCTTGATCCGTAACTGGTGATACCCTGATCGCAAATCGATCTTGGAGAACACCATCGCACCCTTCATTTGATCGAACAGGTCATCTATTCTTGGTAAGGGATACTGATTCTTGATCGTAGCCTTGTTCAGTTGACGGTAGTCAATGCAAAGCCTCCACGATCCGTCGTTCTTTCGTATGAAAATAACTTGTGCACCACACGATGACACACTAGGGCGTATCAGTCCTAGGTCCAACAACTCCTTCAGTTGCATTTTCAGCTCTTGCAACTCTGGGGTCGACATCTGATAAGGCGTTCTTGCTATCGGTTCGGTCCCCGGTTTCAGGTCTATGGTAAACTCCAGTTCCCTTTCCGGTGGCATCCCAGGTAACTCCTCTGGAAACACGTCCGCAAACTCCTTCACCACCAGAAAGTGTTCTAGACCTTCTGCCACTCCCTTTTAGTTTAGCGCAAGGATCACATAAATCTTGCACCCCTTGCGCATACCCTTACGTAATTGTAAGGAAGAGACAAACCTCAGGGAAACTCCCTGGTTTCATCCTACAATCACACGTCTCTGTCCTTTTTCATCAACCAAGCTCAATTGTTTCATCTTACAGTTGAGTATCGCCTCATGCGATTCCAACCAATCCATACTGATCACGACGTCATAATATCCTAAGATCGTGATGTACAAGTTGACCCTCGTGACAAACTCTCCCAGGTTAAGGGTACAACCCGTAACCTTTCCTCCAACCTTCTGTTTGGCTCCCGAAGCCATCTCCATGAAGATAAACTCATCCTGTTCAACTGCCTTTACCTTAATCCTTTTTAGCGCTGCACCAGAAATGAAACTCTTAGTAGAACCTGGGTCTATCAAAATACTAAGGGTCTGGTCAGCGATAATACCTGTCATCTCGAGCACAGTCGACTGGTGCTCTGCCTGGCGGTTATTCACCACTGCATGAATCTGATGGGCCTTGCCCATATCTCCCACTGTAGTGGGTCCGGTTGATCCGGACGCTCTGGTCCTCTCCACAGGACAGTCGCGATGGTAGTGTGGATCCCCACACATCCAACACCCCTTATTTGGCCCAGTAGTCCTGGTACGCGAAGTAGAATATGATGGTTCATCGGCCTAGAATCCCGATCTGTTCTGTTGAACAGGCCTAAACTGCTGTTGCAGCGAGCGATGTTGTTGCTGGTGCTGTGGTCCCCGATAAGGTGTTCATTTCTAAGGCGATGGTCGTCGATGTGTAGTGAAAGTGGATCCCCTCTGGAAGCCACGATATCCCAGCGTATGTCTCGCTGGTGTCTGGTGCTGCGGTGTACCAGATGAACCCTGCCCTGCGGGTCTCGCTGGGGTCCTGGTCTGACCCCCATTGATAAGATCCTCCTCTGCTATGAGGACCTTTTGGACAGCGTCGTGTAAGGTTTGAGGCATCAAGATCCTAACCTTTGCACGCAGGCTTTCGTTAAGGCCAAACACGAACCGGTTGACCTTGATCTTCTTAGTGTTAAGGTGCAGAGCATACCGGAGCAGCTCCATAAAACGTGCCTCATACTCGGGCACCGTACGACCTCCCTGTCGTAATGTGTTGAACTCATCGAGCTGATGCTCGATGAATTCCTCTGAAAGGTACCTCTCTTGGAACCGTTCCTCGAATAGTTCCCATGACACGTCTTCAACGGCCATGTTCAGCTGCGACAGGAGCGTCTTCCACCATAGAAGAGCACTCCCCTTCAGTTGAAAGACCGCCATGCAGACCTTCATGTTGGAGGTATAATCGTGAAGTGCGAAGCACATTGCCATATTCTCCAACCATGCCTCGGCGGCTGCGCCGTCCGGGGCACCAAAGAACTCAGGAAATTTAACCTTCTCAAGTTCACGGTTAATGCTACCTGTAACAGCCCGTGCGCGCGGCAGAACCTCAACGGGTGTCGGTGCCCTGGACTCATCTCTGTCCAATCGGCTTATCAGAGCCTCGAACATGCGTTGAAAGGATCTCATCATCCCAATAACATCGCCAACTGCTATCTTCTCCTGTCCGAGAACCTGCTTACCTTCCTGGGGCTTAGACCCCTCAGGCATGGATGCTACTGGAGGTGTCATGCCTCCTCCCCTAGCACCCCGTCGTCTGCCTCTGTGGCATCCTCTAACCATTATTACCTGAACGCACACAATCAAGTCGATCAGGAATAGTATAATCAGATCAAATCATGTCACAAAAGTTGTAGCGAATCCCAAGTCGTGGGTCGAACCGGCTCTGATACCATATGTAATGGCCTCCTCGTTACGAAAACAACTCTGCTAACAGGTGCAATTTTTTTTTGTTTAAGGTGTGTGTGCATGTGTAGAAAGGGAACAGACCCACTTGACTCTATGTCGTCACCCGACGACTAACAAGATGCAACCACGGTGATCACAACTAGAAGACGGAAGGCGCACAACACGTAACTGCAAGCATTAACGACCACATCCATAAGGCACACAACACAAACATTTAACAACATACGGGGTTAAGCACAGTACAAACACAGAAGGAAGAATTCGTAGTAGTAGATTTTACTATTTCT
>SNQJ01S0013966.1:183417-198666 GCA_010110895.2 Picea sitchensis
TTGGGTACCACAACAAGAGGTGAAACCCATTTGCTGTCAGAAATTGGATAGATGAATCCAACATTTAACAATTTCTGTAATTCTTCTTTTACAAAGTCTTTTAGGATTGGATTCATGCGTCTCTGTGGCTTTCTTACTGGGGTGATCCCTGGTTGGATATAGATATGGTGAATGCAGGTGTCAGGGTGTACTCCCTTCATATCAGTGTATTCCCAAGCAAAATCCCCTGACTGTTCTTTCAAAAGTTTTGTCAATTGTTCCTGTTGACTGAGACTCAATTCATAGTTGATGTATAGACATCTACCTGGACTAAGTTCTACTGGAATGGTATGTGGCCCTGAGTGTTCAGAAACAGTGAAAACCATGGATGGTGAAAATGAGGAAAATAACTCACTTTGTTCCTGAAAATCCTCTCTGAAAATCTGATCATATTGAAGATAGGTTTGTGGGAACTCAACATTTTCTGTCACAGAAAGAAATTGACTTAAAATGTCATCCTCTGTAGGTTCTTGCAGTGCATCGACCTCATCAACAAAGAATAAAGATTCCTCAACATCATTCTCATAATAGGGACACTTCAACCAACATAATTCTTCTGTAACTGGCCGGGCAGGTGGAAACAGAGTAAGTTTCTGTGAAGAAATACCATTTGAGATAAGCATATCCCCACCACGACATCCTATGAAAGCATTGGCTGTGGCCAACCAAGGCCTCCCTAAAATGATTGGATGGCCTTTTGTGGGGTCCTTTGAATGAATAATCATGAAGTCAACAGGATATTCCCACGAAGCTAAAGTCACAAGGATGTCATCAAGAACTCTAGTAGGTTTTATAGTGGTTCTGTCAGCCAGTTCAAGAACTGTAGGAGTAGGGCGAAGGAATTGATTTAGTTGTAACAGTTCCACTGTGTTGCTAGTCATTATATTAATGGATGCACCTAGATCAACTAAAGTATTACCAATAGAAACATTTTTGATAGTCACTGAAACTATTGGGTTCCCTGGGTTGGCATACTTTACAATTTTAGGTGTGTCAGAAATATAATTTGATAATTGTCCTACTAGATGTATTGTGGGTGGATCTTTCTGTTTTCGACCTGGTTTCTTAATGCAGAGTTCTTTAATGGTTTTGTCATAGATGGGAACATCTTTTATGGCTTGTAATAATGGAATCTTAACATAGACTTTTCTCAGTTCAGTCATGATGTCAAACTCAGATTGTACAATCGGTTTTTCAATGAGCAACCTTTCAGGAAAAGGAGGCGTTTGGGGAACTTGAGTTTGTGTGTTATGCTGTGATTCAGATTCTTTTTTCTTTGGAATGATAACATCTTTCAAGGGTGTCTCATTTGATAAATTATCCATAGACTCATCTTCATGTTCTTCGATAATTACCTTTGGTGTTGTTTTTGTTATAGGCTGAATTTTATTTAAAATCTTTCCAGATCTCAGTTGTACTTCTTGTATAGAAATAGGGTTTATGTTGTAAGCTGGATAGTTCTGGAAATCAACATTATGGAGTGGTAGAGGTGGTCTGTGGTTAGGATTTGGAATGGGTTGAACGGGAAAAATGGTAGGACGTGGTGGATTCTGAGGTTGCTGAGGGGTTTGTTGAATGGGTGGTAACAGAGGTGGAGTAAAACCATGCAATAATTGTTGCATATTTGGAGGATATTGCATGTATGGATTCTGGGGAATTGGTACTGCATGATGTTGTTGGTTATTTCCAAAGTTTGGATCTCTCCATCCCTGGTACCAAGGTTGAGCAGGGGCATTTTGTGAAGGCCAGTTTGGCCAGTTCCATGGATGTTGTTGTTGTTGAGAGAAGGGTGGATAATAGCTGGAAGATTGTGGGGATGGTTCTTGATATGCATTTGCATTTGTATTTCTAGGTTGCCAAGGCCTCTTAGGTGAATATGGAGTCCCTGGAGCTTCCCCTCCCTTGAATATTGCTTGCAATCCAGGTAACGATGGGCAATCTTTTGTTTTATGATTTTCAGTACATATTGCACATACAGGAACATTGTCCAAAGGAAATTCTCGTAAAGGATGCCTTTTTCTGCATTTTGGGCAAAATATACTTAGGACAGGGTTTTCCTCTTCCTGCTTTCTCTTAATCTTCAAAGTGTCTAATTGAGAGCCAATTTTCCCTAAAAGGTCTGTTTTAAAATTTTCCAAAAGGTTTCCCAATTCAACTCTAGTAACTCCACCAGATGTGGATGTTTTGGTATTTTTGTTGACCGGTTCTCTCACACTTTTTGCAGTTTTCCCTTTAGTTCTTGAGTAAGTTCTACAAAGTTCACTGATTGCTTCAAATTTTTTCTGATAAATGTCTCCTGAAGCCATTAAATTGAGAGTATCAATATATTCCTCCAAAACTCCTTTTAAGAAAAGAGTCTTGATTGCTTCATCCTGGAGATCATTATATTTAGATTTTTGAAGGGTATAGGTAAATCTTTCTAGAAAATACTCAATACTTTCTTCATCTTGTTGTTGCATTTTGAAGATGTCATTCCGAGAATCCTTGGTTCTGCAATAGTCCTGGTACTTCTTTAAAAAAGTTTCCTTCATATCTTCCCAAGATCTAATGTTGTATTCTCCTAAACTCATGAACCAACGTAATGCAGAATCTTTCAGGGTGGCTGGAAATAATTTCAGTTTATGTGCATCCTAGAGATAGTTATAATTCCTGCACAGGATGTCGAACTCAAAAAGAAAGACATTTGGGTCTTCACTATTTTTCCCATGGAAGGTTGGTAGTGCTAAAAGTGGGATATTTTTCATATTGACATCCTGGACTAAATCCAGAATAGGAAATCCAAAGGTGGTTTCTGGTGTTAACTCATTCTCTGCTTGTTCTTCACCTTCATTTTCAATATGAAGTTCCCCATGTAAGTCTCTCCCTCTTTCTCCCATGTTAAAAGGATTACCAAGAATTGTATATGCAATTCGATCTTTCTTTGGTGAGGGTGTGAAATCCCACCTTTCTGGATTCTTTTTGTCAGAAGTGTTATCTCCTATTGGTCCTTTTGAGGATCCTATGGCCTTTGATTCCACAGTTGTAGTTGTTATCTGTGAAACTACAGAGTTAGGGTTCCTGAGAAGAGCTTGTATTTTCTCTGGATCAACTGTGTCATCCAGGGCTGGATCACCCGGATTTTGAGTTTGTTGATGTATGGTGTTTCCTGGTTCTAGGTTTTGTTCTATGGTTTCCTTAGCCAGAATTTCAGTCTCAGTTTCTATCGCTTTTTGGGTGGAGGTTTATCCTTTTTGTTGTTTTGTACTACCCCTAAATCTACCTCTAGGATCTCTATTTCTCATGAAGTCATACTAAATGAAAGAAAAGAAACTGATATGTCGGTTTTCACCCCTTTTGTTTCCACAACTCCTCTTACTATCAACCTACTAACATACCAAACCAAACTAAGTGCATTCTAAAACTAATCAAGCCAACTATCTAACTTACCTTTTAAACAGCTCCCCGACAACGACGCCAAAAATGTCAGGCTGCTATATTAAAGATTTAAATGACCTGAAACACTGAATTGTCAAACCAGGGTAAGTAAACTTAGAGCTGCTACACTGTATGTGTGGGTAAGATTCTACTTCCTATCTAAAGGCTATTCTTAAAATAAAACACAAAATCACTCTTAAAAACTGAATCCTAATGACTACCTTGAAACTTATCATCTCCTATTTAATTCATCAACAGAAAACAGTTCTATGCTTAAGTGCAGGTGCTTCTATTTCTACTCTAACTGTGATTTCACAAGACTATATACCACTATTGTTAATCATCTAATCATCACTATTTCTATCTTAAGCCATAATAGAAAGATTATTTCCTAAAATTCTTTTAATCTAAGCATTGAAAATAAATCTAAATCTATCCACAGGAAAACAAAGAAATATCCTACTTACCCTACTGGTACCGGAAGCTTCCTCTAACTCAATTGCAACCTAACTATCCTAACTAAGCAGAGTAACCTAACTATCTAATAGAGCAGAGTAACCTAACTATCCTAACCAAAACAAAATACATTCAAACTCTAAGTTACGTTCAGATTGAAAAACTGGAAGCACAACAAACCTAGTTCATGCTCTAAACTCTACATGAATCAACCATTCTTCAATACTCATCAACGTAGAAGATATTAATAAGCTAGAAACGATACAGTTGAAGAACAATTAAGCAAGAATATGAACAAGTTAATTCCCAAACTCTAAGCTAACATGCATGCAAATACTAAAACATTGAAATGAACTAAATCTAATACAGAGAAAAGCAGCGACTTGAACCTGTTTGGCGGGCCCAGCCAAAAGGTACAATCGCCGAAAGGAAGAACGAGAACTACCTAGATCATTCTACCCAAACACTATCCATGCTTCACGCTCCATTTACTCAGAAGAAATAACTTAAATCGTATGACAGTAAAGTAACATAACGTAACAACAGATTGTATTCAGAAATGTGTATCATAACATAAAATAACCCAACGTTCCTTAGGAGTGATATTCTGTTTATGTAGATCCTCCTCAATAACAGTTTAAAGCAGAAATACATTAATTCAAACAGATCCCAGATCCAAAAATAACTTGAAATTAGTTAAAAAACGGTCTTCACATCTTCGTGCCATGCAGTGTCACGAAGTGTGAGTCATGAAGTAGTACAACTTTGTTCTATAATTTCGCCTTCAATCAGCATATGAGTGATGACTCCATCTTTCATTTAAATCGCACTATCTCCCACTCTGGCCATAACGCGCGGATCTTTAGCAGCTTCGTTGGTATCTCCACGGGGTGCGAGCTGGTACCTGGTACTAGCAAATCCTGTTTCAAATAGAAATAGTACCTAACTCAAGCCACATTAGTTTCAATATTAATTTAAAGTATCAAAATACATAAAAATAACTTGAAACTTAAAAATACCTTGAGTAACCCCATTGAGTGGTAAAGAGATGTCAACTGTGTCAAAACAAGGCCAAAAGGGGTGGTACTGGGTATGGAAATGGAGGTCTTTGTGATATAATATAGGCAAAACATAGTCAAAACCGGAGACTAACACTTTCATAAAACTTTATTACTACTGCATTTTAATATTTCATTTTATAATTGCATTATGTAATTGCATTTTACATTTGTCATTTAGATAACAACTAGGTGGCATTACAACAATCCTTCCATAATCATTATGACTACTGCATTTTAATATTTCTTGGTTCGTAACCGATTTGCAAATAGATATCAAGAAAGACCTCCTTATTAACTAATGCTAACCTTACCCTGCCTTAGGCTGCTATAACATTAACCTACATCCGAGTTATCATTTCAATTGCAAAATAATAAAATCAACAGAAAGTCAATGACTACGACCATCGATTATGATACAGTCACATGTTAGGCAACCGAATACCAAGGCCAATACTACGATACACAATCTGAAATAAAGAGGGCAACATAATACTGATCAGGCATAATAATAAAGGCGTAAATACAATAAAGGCATAACTACGCTACAGAAACAATAATTAAGGAAAAATCGCCAGACAGAGGTACCCCCCACGAATCCATCCCATAAAGAGCGTTGATATTCCCACGAAGATGAATGCCCACACTAATCGAAGATGGATAGCCCAAAACGAATTACCAGCAATTTACAAAATGAGATGACAATAGTTTTTTTTTTTTAAAAGAATGACTGTAATTTATACACGAAATGCCAATAATTTTTTATAAAACGCAAAGACAGTAACAAAAAAAACCGATATGCCCACGGTAAGTCGGAAGCTGGGAGAAGTTGTGCGCATCGAGTGGAAACTCTCTAGTGTTCCAAGATGAGGGCCAAGTGGAAGAAGAAGCGTATGAGGCGTCTGAAGAGAAAGCGCAGAAAGATGAGGCAGAGATCTAAGTAAAAGTAGATTAATAGATGAACATTGGATTGGATGTAGAGGAATGTTATCGTTAGTCTATTTAATGGATTGCTCTGTGCACCATGCACTTAAAGACTGTAACAAAATATGTGCACGACACTCCTGTTTCTAGTGGCTTCAATTGGTTGAAACCCACTTGTAGTTGCCTCTATTTTCTCTTCTCCTTGACTCGATCTGTAGATGGAAGTCCTTCTCCACCTATCTATTATCTCATTGAGAAAAAGTCCTTCTCTACTCTCTGTGCCAAATCAAACAATCGACCCTCCTTCTTTACCATATCCTTTCTTTTCTAATCTTGAGTTATGACCTAACCCTAATCTCCAAAGTGATTGATGGTTGAGATTACTTCTCACCTCACTTGAGATCAATGGCTAATATTTAAGTCACTAATGCTAATTAAATAATTTACTTAAATAAAACTCAACTAATTAATAAAAACACTTTACTTTAATAATTCATTTAATTAAAGTATCAAGGTATAAGGCTTTGGATGACTTCCACATGTCTAGAAACTTAGTCATGTGGGGAAGTACATGTTCAATGCTACAAACATCAACAGATGATGTACCACAAGTTGCAGATGTAGACATGGTTGGTCAATCATACCATAAATTCAGAGATCAACTAGAGGCCAAAGGCCATACTAGGTGAATATAAAAAGCCTTATTTTTCTTTTTTTTTGAAGGAAATACTTTTGACTGCATCCGTAGAAGCATTTAAATATTTTTTATCAAATGTAGGTCCATACTTTATAGGTGCCTTTGTTCAGTTTCTAGATGGACATAAGTAGTTTGAAAGTCAAGGCTATGCGCTAGTTTGTTCATATTTTGTGGCAAATGTATTGGAGCCTTTTTCATAGAGACAAAGAGATTTCAAGCAACATGAGTTAACTTTATGCACTAAAGCAACATTGACAACCAATATTTACAAGGAGGTCTTCTTTCTTTCTAGTCAGTCAAGACAGAAGCACACAAGTGAAGAGATTATCAACTATATGAATGTATATGTTCAAAGTGTTGGAGGCTTCTATTAGTATATGCACAACATTTGGTTTATATCACTCCAAGTTGTTTTGGACCTTATTATTCCATGTTACAACTTGGTCTTGGTAGCATTCTGAGGGAGACAACCTCAGTAGTAGTTATGTTGCCAAATTTCCTACTTGGAAAATTGCAACAAACTTTTAAGAAGAGGTTAATGGAGGAAAAAGAGAAAGGGATGAAGGTTACATCCAAAATATTAAAAATTATGAGGATCTTGAAATTGCATGGGCTTGGGAGACGAGATTTATTTGGAAGCTAGAAGTTTCAAGGCATTCAAAATGTAGTTGGAAGAAAAAATATGCTTACACATTATCTATGACAACATTTTTTTTTTGGAGTCACAAAGGCTTGTCTCTGTTGTGACTTTTGGTACAGGTATTCTTACAGAAGTGCCTTTAGCAACAAGTAGAATTATTTATGCACTTTCTACCTTCAATATACTTCAGTGACCTATATACAATCTTTATTACTTAATCTATATGATTTCTCAAACCAAAGTGTCAACAAATCATACTGCGGCCTTCCTGCAGGAGGAGCTAGAACATGATGGAGTAAAAAAGTAATCTAAGGATTCAACTGACATAGAAATTCAAATCCAAAGAGGAACATTTTCTTGGAATCTTGATTACTCTAGTCCAATTATAAGAGGTTTAATGTCCAAATAAAGAGGCATGAGGGTTGCAGTATGTGGAATTGTTGGTTTAGGAAAATCGAGGCTTTTATCCTGCTTATTAGGTGAAATACAAAAATAATAAGGCTTTGTCAACTTAAGTGGTACCAAACAATATGTTCCTCAGTCTCCTTAGACACAAAGTGAGAAAATTAAAGAAACTATCCTCTTTGGGAAGAAGATGGATAAAATCTAGTACAATAGTGCACTCGCCCCCCTTTTCTTCTCCTGAGATGCATGCATGGTAGTCTTTGCATGTGGCTCCTAGGATGTATGAATGGCGCATGAAAAGTTGTCTACATGTAGCTATTGATATACATGGATGATATATTTTGTATTTGATTCAAAAAACATATCTAAAATGGAGTAGACATCATCTTCAACGAATGGAACAAAAAGTTGTGTAGATACCTATGTAGAAGGCTCTTCAAACTGAGAGGATTGATCTTCCAATGGATTTTCTACTGGATTTATATTATCAATATTTTTCATGCAATCTTCCTTATTCTGAAATATAACCTCCAATCTGGTCCATAAGTCATTTGGAGTTGAGTCTTGTGATTCATTATCTACTTGATGGAAAAGTTCAGGGGAAACAAGCATGTAGATACATCCTATGGCCATATCATGTCTATTGAGAAAGTCGTTTTTCTCATCGAAAAAATGAGGCTCTACTCCCATTTCCATGGCTATTTGGTATAAGCCTCTAATTCTGAGAAGAAGTAGAATCTTTGGCTTCCACTCCAAATAGTTATGAGGCGTGAGAAGTATTGTCGACGAGTAAAACATAGATTCCATATGTCCTGCTACTTTGTTCTATCTTTGGTACTTGCAAAAGAGTGTTGGTGATGATCCTTGCTAGCGGCTTGTGGGCTCTGATACCATGCATAGTTTTTGAGATATATGCACATAATATATAGCTAACAATGAAACATACACAACTTGCAAATGGTGTCAAGCGAAGACAAAAATGGAAGAAAGAATGAAAAAAATCTATTAATCGTATTCCACACTCAAGGAGTGAATAATTTACAATAGATATAGGCTACATGAGTAACTAATGTGCCATATTAGTGATCTAGAGTGATCTAGACAGTCACTGACAAACATTGGAGTGAACTACCACCTAGTCCTAGTTAATTGAGCCATGCAATCATCAATTAACTGAGTCACACGTGTGAAAGTGAGAGAAACATATGCAACTGTTGGTGACAAAACCAAGGTTTCCATGCATTCAAGTGATTTCCACTAGTATAATTGAGTGTGACTGAATCTGAACTCAAAAGGAATGCCCTATTTTGTAGGGGAATATTCTCTAGAGAGAATATTCTCATCTAAGGAAGTGTTCTCAACATTGGAATATCAAACTTAGGAAAATAATTATAGGTGAGTGTGTAATATCTCGAATAGTCCCTTGTTAGAAACTCCCTTCTCATTCTGGTTTGTTTCTTTGACATTAAGAATCTCATTATGCATTCTTATGAGATGTGTGCTTCTTTCACTAGTAGGATTTAAATCAACAGTCAATTTTTTAACAATCTACACGGGTGTATATTTCGTGCACTAATGTCCTTTGATGCAACTCCAATTGGCCATACACTAAATCAGGTCAGTCGATGTTTATTGTTCTAACAAACTAAAACCTTTTCTTTCAAAATATGTAGATGGAAAACATTTGATTCTAGCGAGTCAATAAAAAAATCTTTGTTGTTGGGTAGACATCAATTGATCTAAGCGCAGTGGACACATCAATTCCTTCTCAACTAGGAGCTTTGGCTTTTGCATTTATACAACTCTTGGGGATCAGTGCAATAATGTATCAAGTTGATTGGAAGGTATTCATTGTATTTATACCACTAGATGCAACTTGTATATGGTATTAGGTATTCTATGGAGTCTGCATCTCTCAATAATAATGAATACAAACATTCCAAATTTTAATTTTCTTAGAGGAACATAAAGAGGAGATAAGAGTTTAATATCTACCTCAAGTTTTAGTAGACAGAGACCATAATCAATATGAAGGGGATGTTGTAAAATGGATAGTAAAAGTTTCATGGGGATTCTATCATGGTTTCATTTTTATCTGCACATATTTGTTTCCTTAATATTGGGCTTTAACGAGTATTAATAATATAATTTTTGTAACTCATATGGCCTTCCATGCATGCAACAATATTACATAGCGATAGCTAGGGAATTGTCTCATTTGGATGGAGTTTGTAAGGCTCCAATCATACAACATTTTTCTCCAGAATTAATCTTTGGAGAAACCACCATTACAAGTTTTGACCATGAGTCTTGATTTATGGAGAGAAATTTCGAGTTGATTGATAAATATACTAGACCTAGTCGCCACAATGTCGGGGGCAATGAGTGGCTTGTCATTTGGATGGATTTTATACCAAATATTGTGTTTTCATTCTCTTTGGTGGTCGTTGTTTTCTTTCCAGAAGATGTAATTAGACCAAGTAAGTACAAAAGGATTTCATTGGCATTCAATTATCCTTCCCTAAACCAATGTGAATTGGCTATGCATATTATTTATAATGAAAGTTAATCAAATGTCACCTTCACAGGCATTGCAGGGTTGGAAGTAACATATGGTCTAAACTTGATGATACGAGCCTAAGTAATATGGTGCCTTTGTTATGTGGAGACTGTAATGATCTCAGTGGAGAGGATAATGAAATATTTACATATTCCTAGTGATCCACCATTGATCAGAGACAATTATATACCAAATTCCAACTGGACATCTAGATGAAAAATATATCTAATTGATTTGCAAGTCGGAAATTACTACAAATAGACTATTTTTTTTACATATTCAAAGCTATTGATTTGCATGTTGATTCATTGTTTATTCTACAAACTTAATCCATACAATCAGGTGGGTTATGGATCCCATATTCCTCTTGTCTTATGAGGCCTTACATGCATTTTGTCCCTATAAGGATAAAGGTGGAAGTTGTAGGGCGGACATGAAGTGGAAAATCTACTCGTATTCAATCCATTTTCCACATTATGGAACCAATAAGTGGAATACTTTTCATCGATGGAGTAAACATCTCCACAATAGGCTGCCATGATCTAAGATCCAAATTAAGTATTATTCTGCAAGACCCAACAATGTTTGGTGGTACTTTAAGAAATAATGTAGATCCTCTGGAAGACTATTCAAATGATGATATTCTGAAGGTTTTTTCATCTTCATATCCCACTTTGTACATACATAATTGTATCAATTTTAGTTCTAATTATTCTTTCCTTGAAGAATATCAATATTGCTTAAGAGAATCTTGATGGATTTTATTGTTAATGGATATCAACTTTTCTTTTGGATGTGCTTCATGATTTGGAAAATGGTGCCATCTTGGTGAATTTGTAGGAGAAAAAGAAAATAAACTTGATTCTTTGGGTTTATTTCCTCATATATTGAACCATAAATCCACAAAGAAAAAGTGGATAAAGAGAATAAGAATTCACAGATTGTGCGAAGAAGAAAGAGAGAAAGGAAACACATAAACATTGAAAATTTTTATTTTCTTGGAGGAACATAAAGAGGAAACAAAGTTACCAACTTGAAAAGAACTGTGACTTCTAAACGAGAACTCTATCCCTAAAAAATCATATATTTTGTGTCAAAAACACCAAAATCAACCCCTAAATTGAAAAGTGGTGGTACTAGTAGCACCTTTTTTATTTTTTGGGATTAGAATTATGACCCTTTGCAACCATGACATGTGATGTGTGTAACAAAAACCTTAAATTAAAATCCCGAATCTAAAATGTAACACACCCAACCCCCTACATACCTTTTTAAGGGATGGGATATTAAATTTTCTCTTTTCCTCAATAGCCTCAAATTCTCATCTAGAGGCTACCATCATATTATGCTCGTAAAGAGATTTCCAATGACTATAACCATGCTCAAAACTAAGCTCTGGATCAGAAGTTAGAGTGTCTCCAAAGTCTCTTGACTTTGAATCATTGAGTTCATTTCTAGTGCCATGTGGCAACCACGTGGTTCCCCATCACTTATGCCATCCAACATGGCACTAATGTGGCATCTGCGCCTTGCCCTATATGACTCCCTCGTTCACTGGTTTGTAGATTTATTTTTCATTGAATTCCTCCCATCAAAGTTAGAATATTTCCCTCACCTACTCCACTCCGAAAAAATCTTTCCAACTACACATGCTGAGACGGAACTAACCTACATATCCAACAGCCCTCGGGGTTGGAACATCGACAAATCCAATTATTTTGAAGTCACAAACTCGCATAACGGTTAACAACCCTTCTCCTGCCCCAGCTACACTTTGCTTATGTGATGCAGGAGCATCGTCAACACATCAAGCGAGCCAACGTGGAGCGGAAGGCGGGTGGATAAGCCAACGCATATTTTGAGAAACACTTGGGAAAAGTTGTGTGATATTAAATGGTTCATTTAAGAGACGGCGCACTTGTATATTGTAATGGACCTTGAGCGGATAGCTCTTGTCCTTAGGTAGTTGATGCATTTAATAGATTTAATGTAAAGTAGATAGAATATTGAATTCTAGATTTGATAGCTTAGAATTCGAGAGGGCAAACGGATATAGACACCCTCATTGTATCTTTGTAACATAGATTGAGATAGAGAATTGAGAGAGCAAGCAGAGAATTGTATGAAGAACACCCATGTACATGCATTGGATTAATAGAAGAAAGCTTTGATTCAATCTCATGGTTATGTGTTATTTCTCTGTGTATTGATGTTATGCTCTTGAATGTTAGCTTCTTGTCATGCATTTGCTTTTATATGCTCTGTATGTGATTTCATGGTTGAATTGAAGTCTGAGAGGATGAGTGAATGAGTTTCAATTATTTTTCTAAGTGAACCAGAGGATTCCTGCAAGGAGTGCAGTTGAATTTGTCCGCAAGGAGTGCGTGACTGCAGGGTTCAATTAGAGAAAGCTTTTGTTCTCATTTATTCTCGAGAGTGCAGATAGGCACAGAGCCGTGCAAGGAGTGTGCAGGCCAAGTGAGGTATCAGAGTTGCGATTCTGAGAAAAGCGTTGAAGACAGCTGCTGCAGGAGTGCGCAGAGTCGAAGCTTTAACACTTAGATGCTGTTGAAGATTTGCCGAAAGGGGTGCATGCAAAGTTCCTTTAAGGAAATTGAGAATTGCAAGGAAGCTCAAGAGGAGTAGACCTTCAAATTCGTCGAAGGATTTCACAGGGGAAAGTTGTGTTTGAAGTATTCGAGCAAGTGCTGAAAGCTCGCGTGCAGGTGGACAAGTCTTCATGGAGAAGGTATTGGTTTCATCTCACAGAATCATCATAGGCTAAACGGACGGACGAAATTCTCCAAGGAGATTTCGTGAAATACGGTGAGTCGTTGGATCTTGCAAAGGTGCAAGGAGGCTACAGTGCAGGTAAGGAAAGGGTTCGAAGCTCAGGAGGGCAGGAGCCGTCGATCGGAATCACAAGGCGCAGAGTTCTACTCGTGGATCGGCATATCGGGAGTTCGTGAGGTAAGACTCCTAATTTTCGAAATGGAATGCGTGATATAGAGAGAAGCGAACTCTCGACGATTGAGTGGATAGTGTGGGCCATAGCAGGGTGACGTGTCATGCGACGCGATATATCAACGTTTCGGCATCTCGGTTATCGGGAATCGACGTAGGATTCAATTGGTCGCGCGAGTGGCGAAGAAGCGAGGATGTGAGATTCCCAAATGCGCGAGAAGGTAGTATCGGCATTTCGTCACATTGGAGCTCGGGAGTCGAAGAGTCAAGTGTTTGTCCTCGCAAGTAGGAAAGTTGCGACATAGCGAGGTTGTGACGAACCTGAAGACCCGATAGGCGAAAGGAAAGTCAGCGTTGACTAATCTCAGGTCTCGGGGATCCGAAGGGGTAACGCTCGACTGTTGAACTTGCAAAGTAGCGAGTTCCAATCCTCCAAAAGCGAGAAGAGAGGATCGCACCGAGAAGAGAACTGTGGGTCACAGATTCCCGATAGGGAATAGGAAGAATAGGAGAGTTCTTCGGGCTGAAAGAGAGAGAGAGATCCTGTGAGTGTGCGTGGACTTCACAACCTGCTGGTAGTGGGGGGGGCCACGTTGTCGTCAGAGTAGTATCAGAGCGAAATTTTCTTTGTTTTCTATAGCAGAGAAGGAGAATACACCATGCTGCCTAGAAGGGAAAGACAATCACCTGACCCAGAATATAGGGAGGTGAGAAGAAGAGGTAGGCCAGCAGGAATTCCAGAAATGGAAAGGTAGATAAGAGATCTTCGAGCAAGACTTGAAGAGATGGAAACAACTCAGAGACGCACAGCTGGTGCAGGGGATCACAGTGATTCCGAGAGCGAAGTTGAGGCTGAACGCGAGGGAGAAGTTGCAGCCGAAGACACAGCAAACGAGCGATTGATTAAAGCTATCACCCAGATGAGTTCAAAGACAAAAATGGACATTCCAACTTATGAAGGAAGTCTGGATGCAGAAGAGCTGTTGGATTGGATCAGGGATCTTGATACCTACTTCGATTATGAGGACATCGAAGAGGATAAAATGGTAAGGCATGCTGTCATGAAATTAAAAGGACATGCAGCGTTATGGTGGGACGAGCTACAGGCGGATAAACATTCCAAGGGCAAGCAAAAGATCAAAAGTTGGGATTGAATGATTTCGAAGATGAAAGCGAAATTCATCCCAAGAGACTACCAGATAAATTTGTTCAGGAGGATGCAGAACCTGAGGTAGAAACTGATGACAGTGAAAGAATACACTTAGGAGTTCTATCGACTGAACATCAGAGCAGGTCATCGGGAGAGCGATGATGAGAAAGTTGCCAGGTATCTGAATGGTCTGAGATATGACATTCAGGATGAGTTAAGCATGGAAACCATTCGGACGGTTGAGGATGCTTACCAGATGTATTTGAAAGCCAAAGAAAAGCTGAGCCGTAAGCAAGGTTAGTGAGGGCGAGGAAGAAGTCAACCCAGAGGCAAGGCAGTTGCCCAGGAAAAATACCAGAAGCCCAGGGAGGAATGGAAGAAACCTCAGGGTAAGGTTGAAAGAGGTGGAACCTCATAGCAATGCCAGCAGGCTGAACCAAGAAGGCAGAAGACAGAAAAAGAAGGAGGATATGCTGACGCGAACACTTTTCCTCGTACCAGAGGCAGAGGAAGAGGGCGAGGTGGAGTATTCACATGCTTCACATGTGGAAAGGATGGGCACAAGTCATTCGAGTGTCCAGAGAGAAAGAAAGATAGTGGAGAAGCTCACATCACTGAGGCGCAGAGGCGTGATGTTGAGAATGAAGATGCAGGAAGTGGGAAGTCACTGACTATGCACAAAGTCCTTTTGACACCCGAGAATGAGGTGGAGGGTTCAGTTCAAAGGACCAAACTGTTCAGAACAACTTGCAAAACCAAGGGTTGGAAATGCAAGGTTATTGTTGACAGCGGGAGCACCGTGTTGAGCGAAAATATTGTCGTTTAATTCCGTCGTAGTAATTGCCCAACCATTTAATTTGTCAATCCGAGGTTCGTAGGCTTACGAAGCACATGCACTATATATGCAGGATTAGGCACCTAACTTCTAATGAAAATTCAATC
>SNQJ01S0013966.1:198676-211401 GCA_010110895.2 Picea sitchensis
TTTTCCAATATTTAATCATAAATTCACTCAAAAACACTAAAATAGATGCATTGGAAAATAATATGTCTAAAACCCATGTAATCATGAAAATGGTTTATGTAAGGGTGTGGAAAAGCGAAATATGGTTAAAAGTGAAGTGAAAGGGAAGTGAAAATGTTGGTAAAAAGATGACACTTTGGCGACTCAACACACCGATAATCTCGTTTCAACCGAGATGGTGGAGAAGTTGGAACTGGAGACCACTGATCACCCGAGTCCATATAAGGTTTCATGGCTACAGAAGGGTCATCAGGTGAGTGTCACTAAACAATGTTTAGTTGAATTCATGATCGATGAGTATACTGATAAAATGTTGTGTGATGTCATTCCCATGGATGTATATCATGTATTGTTGGGTAGACCATGGCAGTATGACAGAAATGTGGTTCATGATGGGAGAATGAACACGTATACCTTAGAGAAGGATGGGAGGACACATAGGTTGCTTCCAATAAAGGATAAAGAAGTGAAACTGGAAGTAATAAGCACAATACTTCTCATGAGTGGGAAGGAACTTCTCACAGAGATGGAGAAGAAAGAAGATCCACAATTTTTTGTGGTCAGAAAATCGAGGATTGTTCTAACTAGCACAAGAGTGGATGACTTACCAGACAAGATTCAGGAACTGCTGAGAGAGTTCGCTGATATCATCGTGGACGAATTAACTCGTTCGTTACCACTGATAAAGAGTGTGAGTCATCACATCGACCTCATACTAGGGGCCAGTTTGCCGAACAAAGCTGCGTACAGATTGATGTCGTAGGAGAATGAAGAGGTCAAGAGACAGGTGGAAGATTTGTTGGATAAAGGACTGGTCAGAGAAAGCTTGAGTCTGTGTGTTGTTCCGACAGTACTAAGTCCAAAGAAGGATGGAGGTTGCAGAATGTATACAGACTCCAGAGCCATAAATAAGATAACCATCAGGTACAGGTTTCCACTGCCAAGAATGGATGATCTTATGGATTGCCTGAGTGGGGCAATTTTTTTTTCAAAAATTGATTTGAAGAGCAGATATCATCTGATTCGCATGAGAGGAGGCGATGAATGGAAGACAGCATTCAAGACAAACGAAGGTTTGTATGAATGGATGGTCATGTCGTTTGGTTTGACAAACACGCCGAGTACATTTATGAGGCTGATGAATGAAGTCCTAAGGGAATTCATCGGGAAATTTGTCGTCGTGTATCTGGATGATATACTGATATTCAGTAAGACAAAGGATGAACATTTGAAACATTTGGCCATTGTGATGAAGAAGCTACAACAGGAGAAGCTGTTGATAAATATGAAGAAGTCCTCATTTCTGAAGACAGAGCTCATTTATTTGGGTTTTGTTATTTCGGCGAATGAGCTGAAGATGGATCCGAGTAAGGTGGAAGTGATCAAGAATTGGCCATCACCGAGAAACGTTTTCGAGGTGAGAAGTTTCCATGGTTTGGCTAGTTTCTACCGGAAGTTCATCAGGGATTTCAGTGGAATTAGCGCAGCGATGATGGACACAGTGAAGAAGCGACATAAAACTTTTCACTGGACATCAGAGGCTGAGAAAAGCTTCAATCTGTTGAAGCGGAAGATAATTGAACAACCGGTCTTAGTGTTTCCGGATTTCATGAAGAAATTTCAGGTGAAGTGTGATGCGAGTGGATATGCCATAGGAGCAGTCCTGAGTCAAGACGACAGACCAGTCACATATTTCAGTGAAAATCTAGATGAAGCAAAGTTGAAATACTCCACATATGATAAGGAATTTTATGCTATCATACAGTCATTGAAGAAGTGGAGACATTACTTGATACCCAAGGAATTTGTATTGTATAGTGACAATCATGCATTGCAGTTTGTAAGTCAACAAGATAAGTTGAATCAGAAGCATGCAAAATGGGTAGAGTACATGCAAAATTTCACGTTTGTGATTAAGCATATTGCAGGTACTGCTAACAAAGTAGTTGATGCTTTGAGCAGGAAATGTTTGGTACTGCAGGAGTTTCGAATTCAAACATTGGGGTTTGAAGATCTCAGGGACATGTACGTAGGTGATGCAGATTTTGGAGAAGCATATGAAGCAGCTGAGAATCCAGTTCTCAGAGATAGAAGCCCATGGATAGACTACATGGTCCAGGAGGGATTTTTGTTTAGAGGCAATCAACTGTGTATTCCAATTTGCTCCATGAGGGAGAACTTGGTGAAGGAGAAGCACAACGGTGGATTGGCAGGACATTTCGGCCATGACAAAACATTCGCAAAGCTGAGCGAATCATACTTTTGGCCAGGAATGCGATCAAAGGTCAGGAGGTTTGTTGACAGATGCAGAATTTGTCATCATTCAAAAGGGAGGAAGCAGAATATAGGTTTTTATCAGCCATTACCCATACCAGAGAGACCATGGGAGGCGATAAGCATGGATTTTGTATTGGGTTTGCCGAGGACGCAAAGAGGCATTGATTCCATCTTTGTGGTGGTAGACAGGTTTTCAAAGATGGCACATTTCATTCTGTGTTAGAATACCAGCGATGCGACACACATCGCGAACTTGTTTTTCAAAGAGGTTGTGAGACTTCATGGATTTCCGAAAAGTATAGTTTCGGACAGAGACACGAAATTCATAGGTCATTTCTGGAGGACGCTTTGGAAGAAGCTAGGAACTAACTTGGCATTTAGTTTTGCTTATCATCCTCAGATAAACGGACAAACGGAGGTAGTGAACAGGAGTCTGGGAGATTTGCTAAGGAGCTTTGTGACTGAAGACCATAGTAGTTGGGACAACATATTGCCACAGGCAGAATTCGCGTACAATGATTCAGTGAATCGGAGTACAGGCAAGAGTCCATTTTAGATTGTGTATGGGACAAAACCGAGAGGTGTTTCTGAACTGAGAGATTCAGAACAGACTGCGACTAGTAGCGCTAGTGCAAAAGAGTTCGCTGAGGCGATGAAAGAACTTCACAGCAAGGTCAAGCAGCAACTGCAAGAGTCAAATCAAGAATACAAGCACAGAGCAGATCAACATCGGAGACAACTTCAGTTTGAGGTTGGGGATCTTGTTCTGGCACATTTGAGGAAGGAGAGGTTCCCAAGGGGAACATACAATAAATTGAAGATGAAGAAAATCGGTCCATGCAAGGTCTTGAGAAAATTTGGGGAAAATGCTTACGAAATTGGGTTGCTGGATGGCATTGGGATATCTCCAATATTCAATATCGCAGATTTATACCCATACAGAGCTGGAGAAGAAGAAGTTGGAGCTGAGGAACCAGTGATCCAGTGGGAGAAACAATTAATAGTTGCAAAGAAACCGCAGATGGAGTGCATACTGGACAAGAGAGTGGGTAAGAAGACCAGAAGAAAAGAATACTATGAGTATCTGGTCAAATGGAAAAATCATCCAGTGGAAGATGCCAGTTGGGAAAGAGAAGCAGTCATACAGAAGCATGGAAATACCGTGCAGGAGCTCATGGACACGAGCCCATGAAAAATTTCAAGCCGAGGAGTATGATGCAGGAGCATCGTCAACACATCAAGCGAGCCAACGTGGAGCGGAAGGCAACTGGATAAGCCAACGCATATTTTGAGAAACACTTGGGAAAAGTTGCGTGATCTTAAATGGTTCATTTAAGAGATGGTGCACTTGTATATTGTAATGGACCTTGAGTGGATAGCTCTTGTCCTTAGGTAGTTGAGGAATTTAATAGATTTAATGTAAAGTAGATAGAATATTGAATTCTAGATTTGATAGCTTAGAGTTCGAGAGGGAAAACGGATATAGACACCCTCATTGTATATTTGTAACATAGATTGAGATAGAGAATTGAGAGAGAAAGCAGAGAATTGTATGAAGAACACCCATGTACAGGCATTGGATTAATAGAAGAAAGCTTTGATTCAATCTCATGGTTATGTGTTATTTCTCTGTGTATTGATGTTATGCTCTTGAATGTTAGCTTCTTGTCATGCATTTGATTTTATATGCTCTGTATGTGATTTCATGGTTGAATTGAAGTCTGAGAGGATGACTGAATGAGTTTCAATTGTTTCTCTAAGTGAACCAGAGGATTCCTGCAAGGAGTGCAGTTTAATTTGTCCGCAAGGAGTGCGTGACTGCAGGGTTCAATTAGAGAAAGCTTTTGTTCTCATTTCTTCTCGAGAGTGTAGATAGGCACAGAGCCGTGCAAGGAGTGCGCAGGCCAAGTGAGGTATCAGAGTTGCGATTCTGAGCAAAGCGTTGAAGACAGCTGCTGCAGGAGTGCGCAGAGTCGAAGCTTTAACACTTAGACGCTATTGAAGATTTGCCGACAGGGGTGCATGCAAAGTTCCTTTAAGGAAATTGAGAATTGCAAGGAAGCTCAGGAGGAGTATACCTTTGAATTCGTCGAAGAATTTCACAGGGGAAAGTTGTGTTTGAAGTATCCGAGCAAGTGTTGAAAGCTCGCGTGCAGGTGGACAAGTCTTCGTGGAGAAGGTATTGGTTTCATCTCACAGAATCATCATAGGCTGAACGGACGGACGAAATTCTCCGAGGATATTTCGCGAGATACGGTGAGCCGTTGGATATTGCGGAGGTGAAAGGAGGCTATAGTGTAGGTAAGGAAAGGGTTCGAAGCTCAGGAGGGCAGGAGCCGTCGATCGGAATCACGAGGAGCAGAGTTCTACTCGTGGATCGGCATATCGGGAGTTCGTGAGGTAAGACTCCTAATTTTCGAAATGGAGTGCGCGATATAGCGAGAAGCGAAGTCTCGACGATTGAGTGGATAGTGTGGGCCACAGCTGGGTGACGTGTCATGCTACAAGAGATATCGGCATTTCGGCATCTCGGTTATCGGGAATCGAGGTAGGATTCAATTGGTTGCGTGAGTGGAGAAGAAGCGAGGATGCGAGATTCCCAAACGCGCGAGAAGGTAGTATCGACATTTCATCGCATCGGAGCTCGGGATTCGAAGAGTCAAGTGTTTGGCCTCGCGAGTAGCGAAGTTGCGACATAGCGAGGTTGCGATGGAACTAAAGACCTGATAGGCGAAAGGAAAGTCAACGTTGACTGATCTCTGGTCTCGGGGATCCGAAGGGATAACGCTCGACTGTTGAACTTGCGAAGCAGCGAGTTCCAATCCTCCGAAAGCGAGAAGAGAGGATCGCGCCGAGAAGAGAACTGTGGGTCGCAGATTCCCGATAGGGAATAGGAAGAACAGGAGAGTTCGTCAGGCCGAGAGAGAGAGAGAGGGATCCAGTGAGTGCGCATGGACTTCACGACTTGTGGGTAGTGGGGGGGGTCACGTTGCCATCATTATGTGGGGCCCTTGGAGATCTATGACTGAAATTGAATCTCTCTTGCCACCTTGGTCATTGATGCCACCATGTTCCTATCTCTGTTAAGAACCAAATATTAATATAGCATAGGAAAACCTCAGAATAAGTGCTCAACACCTTGAAAAAGAGAGAAATTCAAATAATAAGCCTCTTCGAGGGGGAAACCTCCTTATGCCCACATAAATGTATAATTACAAGATGATTCCAAATGAAAATTTCTCTTTGGTATATATAGAAGACTAGGAGGTATAATTACAACTAATGGACTAAAGTTGACATAAATAAAATAACATTACTAATGTAAGATGCCCCAATTAAGGGGTAATGAGCCATTATTTATGGCTTAACATGCCCCTCCCCTTAAGACAAGTGTTGTTTGCAATGATTGCGTAACTCTGGATGCTTCTGTATAAAAGACTCATCTTCCAAAGTGGAATCTTCAGCTGATAGTTTCCTCCATTTAATGAGATACTCTGAAATGGATCTATTCCTCAGCTGGTGAATTCTTGTGTTAATGATGGCTTCAAGATACAATATGATTTTTCCTTCATCTTCAAGTTTTTGAAATATAGTTTGAACTGGGATCTTGTCACCTATAACCTTCTTTAAGCATGAAACATGGAAAACTGGGTGTACTCGTGAAGATGCAGGCAAATCCAATTTGTATTCCATAGTACCAATATTTTGCAACACCTTATAAGGGCCATAGTACTTTGGTGATAATTTATTATCCTTCTTGGCTTTCTTGAGGGACATATGTTTGTATGGTTGTAGTCTTAAAAACACCCAATCTCATACTTCCAAACTTCTTTCACTACGATGTTGATCTTCTTGTTGTTTCATGTGATTTTGTGCCATGGTTAGGTTGTCCTTTAATATTTGCAGAACTTGTTGTTGATGCTCGATGTGATATTCCACTGCTTGAACCTTAGAATTTTCTTTTAGAGAATAAGTGATGGAAGGAGGGTGGTATCCATCCATAGAGTGCCATAAATGGTGTCATTTTTGTTGCAATATGAAAGGAAGTGTTATACCACCATTTTGTCAGGGGTAACCATTTTAACCATTGTGTTTCTTTATCAGAGACAAAGAAACAAAGGTATCCTTCCATACATTTGCTCACTATATCGGTTCTTCCATCATATTGAGGATGATAGGATGAGATATGAACCAATTGAGTACCCAAACAAGAAAATAATTATGTCCAAAAATGTCCAGTGAAGATGGGATCTCTATCACTTACAATAATATTTGGGTTGCCATGTAGCTTTTGAACTGTCTCCATGAATGTAGTGGAAACTGTACTGGCTTTGAAGGGATGAGAGAGTGCACAAAAGTGTGTGTACTTGGTCATCCTATCAACAATCACCATGATGACACTCTTTTCTTCAGACTTCCGTAACCCTGTGATGAAATCCATGGAAACCTCCTCCCAGCGCTGACATGGGATGGATAATGGTTGTAAAATACCTAGGGTATTAATTGTTTCCACATTGTTTTGTTGGAAAACCAAAAAATTCTTCCACAAAACTTTGAACATCAGTTTTAAGGCCATCCCAAAAAAATTCCTTCTTGACCCTATGGTAGGTTTCAAAAATCCTGAGTGCCCTCCTACTGGAGAGGTGTGCAATTCCAATAGTATATTTTCTTTGAGTTTGGAGTTCTTACATAAATATAAGCCATTTGTGTACGATAGTGAATCATTTTTCCATGTAAATGTATCTAATGCACTGGAATCCTGCTGCAACCTTTGAATGAGAGTCCACACTTTTTCGTCATTCTTCCATTCATCCCTTGCTTCTATTATCCAATTACGTTGGATGATCGAGATAGCATAAAGAAAGGCCTCAACATCTTCATCCTTTCTTGAGAGTGCATCTACCAGAACATTTTGCTTCCCTTTTTTATAGACGATTTCAAAATCATAACCCAATATCTTGGTTACCCATTTTTGTTGTTCTTCGGAATATAGTCTTTGTTCCAAGAAGTATTTATGACTATCATGATCTATTTTGACCTTGAAGTGACTACCTATTAGGTAAGGACGCCATTTCTTCAATGCATGTAGTATTGCGATCATTTCCTTCTCATAAATGGGTTTGTGTAAGTCCTTTCCCTTGAGTGGTCGACTTTCAAAAGCTAGGGGCATTCCTTCTTGCATTAGCACAACACCAATTCCATTTACCGAGGCATCACATTCCACAATAAAGGTTTCTATGAAGTCTGGAGTGGTCAAGACAGGAGCTTTTCACATCACCTCTTTAAGTTGTTCAAAACATTTAGTTGTCTCCGGAGTCCATGAAAATGCATCCTTCTTAGTTAGTGTCATTAAAGGTGCTTCTATTCTTCCATAGTTCCCAACAAACTTGCGGTAGTAACTTGTCAAACCCAAAAATCCTCTAAGATTCTTCAATGTTTTGGGAATCGTCTAGTCCATCATGGCCTTAATATTGTTAGGGTCTACCTTGACACCTTCATGAGATACAATATGACCCAAATAATCTACCTCCTTCACTCCAAAGAAACATTTGGATGGTTTGGCATATAGTTGTTGCTCCTTTAGTAGTTGTAGCACCTTGTCAACATGTCGCACATGATCCTCCCAATACTTTCTATAGATTAGTATATCATAAAAAATACTAACACAAATTTTCGAAGGAAGGGCTTGAAAATGGAATTCGTCACCCTTGGAATGTGGAAGGTGCATTTGTAAGGCCAAACAGCATGACCAAAAATTCATAATGGCCTTCATGAGTTCGAAATGTTGTTTTTGGGATATCCTCTTCCTTCATTCTAATCTGGTGATACCCTGAACAAAGATCTAACTTTGTGAAATATATTTCTCCATGTAGTTCATCTAACAATTCATCAATGACGGGAATTAGAAACTTATCTTTAATAGTGATCTTGTTGAGCTCTCTATAATCTGGACACATATTCCATGAGCCATCTTTCTTGAATACCATTACCATTGGTGCAGAGTAAGAACTTTGGCTAGGTCTAATAATGCCATCCTCTAACATTTTTTCAACCATGCGCTTAATTTCACTCTTCTGGGCATAAGGGTATCTGTATGGCCTGATGTTAGGAGGAACACTCCTAGGAATTAGGTGAATATCATGATCATGATTTCGAGTGGGTGGAAGACCTTTGGGAATATCTTCAAATACTTTGGAATTATTATCAATTATCCCTTGGAGATCTAGAGGAATAGATGGCTTAGATGTTTGAACATCTAGTGAGCATAGTTGTGCAATAAAACCTTGATGCCCATTTTTTCAATAATTTTGTCATTCCATTAGAGCTTATCACCTTACCGGGCTTCCCTATGATACCTCTTAACTCAATTTATTTTCCTTCCAATGAAAATTTCATGAAAAGTTCTTGAAAATTAAAAGCCACCGTTCCTAATGATTGTAACCATTGGATTCCTAGTACAACATTAGCACCACCCATGGGTATAGAAATCATTGGACTCTTCATTACATATTCCCCCATAGTAAGGTTGATCTTATTGCATTTTCCTGAGCAATTGATAGGTCCTCCATCTACAATCATTACTTGAAACTCTGGCACTAGATATACAAAGAAATTGAGAGCTTTGTCTAATTTATAGTGAATGAAATTATGAGTACTGCCAGAATCAATTAGGACTATTACCTTTTTTATTTTTGATATATCCTTTGATCTTGAGGGATTGAGGAGTGTTAATTCTAGCCAATGCATTACACGATATTGTGGGAGTCAACTCTTCAGACAAAATTGCTTCTACGTTTTCATATTGAGATGGTTCCTGTTCTTGTTCTTGTTCTTGTTCTTCTTCCTCTTCACAATCTATGTAGAATAGTTTCTTCTAACCACACTTATGTCCCTTACTGTACTTTCTATCACAATTAAAGCATAAACCTTTTGCTTTTATTTCCTCCAATTATTGAGGTATCAACCTTGTAGGTTGAGGTGTTTTAGAAGAAGGAGTATTATTCTCTCTATATCTGTTAGGATTGGTCCTTCTAGTAGCCATGGCCATATTTTTACTTTCAACATTTCTTTCCACCCTAAATGCATTCTCCAATGATTTGGGTTCCCAAAGGCAAACCTCATGTTGAATGTTATCCTTTAAAGTTCCTATGGATACATCAATCAAGTGCTTATTTGGAATATATGTTACCTTTATATTCAATCTTTGGAAGTTCTCAATGTGCTCTGTAACTAAACCCTTTTTCTTGAGATTTATCAATTGGATAAAGAAGGTATTGCTCCTTGTATCCTCATAGTTTGCTATCATTTCTTCCATGAAAATTGTCCAAGTGACGATTTATTTGCGAGAACAAAGCCATCGATACCATACAAATTGATTGGGTTCTAAATATAAAGAAGCAATTCATACCCTTTGTGTATGTGGCACATTATGTAGATTGAAGAATTGCTCCATCTCAAGTATCCATGTGATTGGGTCCTTGCCATCAAACTTCCTCATATCGATATTAGGAACGTGGTTGGTCTTCAACCAAAAGTTGGAGTTTATCCATTCTTGATTCACCTTCCTTCTGTCTTCATCATGAATTTCATGGGATACATTTTCACTTTCAGGTGTCCTCTCTATTAGGAAATTTTTCAATCCTTCCATGATCTCCCCTTTTAAACCCTCCATCATCTCTTGTAGTTCATCTTTTTTTATTGTCTTCTTTTGTAAATCATTTATGTCCCTATGAATTTATTCACCTTTATCAAGAGTCCATGTAGGATTGTCTAGAGGATTATTTGGTGTAGAAGTTCCCTTTTTGAGTGGCATGTTGGCCAAGTATCACTTTTGAACCTTGATTTTGAGGTGGTTTTGCTAGACAATCTTTCTTCTGTTGTATCTCCAAAGTTTCGGCCCTTCTAGGTATGAAAATTTATTTTTTGTAGTTCTTTGATATTTCTTCTCTGCAATTCCACAGGTCTAATCAAAATTAGATGTGCAAAGTGGAATTTATGGTAACTTCCCCACAACTTGTTGATTTTTGGACTTTTCAGGATATCTCACTTGTATAGTGTGCCCTGCACAAAATAATTGATATAAAATTTTGAAACTCATACCAAAAATACTACAGACTTTCCAATATCCAATGCAACTAGTCTCACTCAATTTGGATACTCTAGGAAGAATTTATGATTGTTTTACCTAGAACACCTTCTTGAGACTAGTCAATAGGACTAGTCAGATACCCTATATTCCACAGGGTGTATCTACAAATATAAGATGACCCAGAAGCTGAACGTTTTACCATAGATACCTTACTAATTTCTGTGAATATCCTCCATATTTTAGGGTTTGAGACATTACAAAAAAATTTGTATAGTGAAAATTCCACAGTGACTTAGTTCAGCATAATTCCAGAACCCTATTTTGCACAGGTTGTATCTTCGAAAGTATAAGGTATCATGAGCTGAAACTTTAACCCAACGTACCTTGATCCATATACTAAATATCCTCCAAGCCATTCCTTCTTAAACTTTGTAGAAAAAACATTATAGCGAAACCCCAAGAACTTGAGCTCTGATACCATATGTTAAGAACCAAATATCAATATAGCATAGAAAAATCTTAGAATAAGTACTCAACACCTTGAAAAAGAGATAAATTCAGATAATAAGCCTCTTCGAGGAGGAAACCTCCTTATGCCCACATAAATGTACAATTACAATATGATTCCAAATGAAAATGTCTCCTTGGTATATATAGGAGACTAGGAGGTATAATTACAACTAATGGACTAAATCCGACATAAATAAAATAACATTACTAATGTAATATGCCCCAATTAATTGGTAATGAGCCATTGTTTAGGGCTTAACAGTCTCCTGACATGACATGCGGACCCATCATGATGCGCTATGTCACCATAGTGTACAAAATCTTATTCAACCAGAGATTGACACTTGTTTATTTATTATGAACTGATTAAGTTACTTGATCAATATTTTTTTAATATACCACTCCTCAGTATTCAATTATTTAATCCTTATTAGTATTCATTAATTGAATACCCTCGTAAATACATTTTTACTCAGCCTAATATATTGACTTGGTAATTAATGAGGATTTACTTTCTCTCTCTCTTTCCCTTGGGAATGGTTTAGTGTTAATTTAATTATCCAAGTTATAAACACCTTATAGTGCAATTTATTAGTTATATCATAATATAATTAATTATATTGTAAAGCACCCAAATTATCTTAAAATATACTTAAATTCATTGCAAAGCACCCAGGTTGCAATATAATATTTTATTATATATTATTAATAAAATATGTGGGGGTTTCAAACCCCGTGCATACCTTGCAACATTCATGGATTTCCTCATCTTTTCTCCAACGGTTACGCTTTTAAAATAGATCTTAGTATTAACATATATAAATATGTGAAGAGAGAAAGGAAATTATGTGGTATTTAATATTATAATATCCCAAGCTCTCACACTCTGAATTCTTGGACTCCATTCTTGTGTGCCCATTTCTTTTATCCGATGATTAAACTCCAAAATTGAAAATTGTTTTGTTATTAAAATATACATGTGACCATACAATACCAAGGCCATTGTTCTTCAACTCTTCGCACTCTGATCGTTCACCCCTTTTTCATAACTCCGACAGTCGAGCTCCGAAGGAAAAGGCGTTTATATATAATATTATATTATTTAACATTATAATTAAATCTCAAGTATTTCAAACCTTCTTCATGTGCTCACTTCTTATCTATCCAACAACCAATTACGATGTAGCAAAGTTTAATATTATGAAATTTATGTGTGACTTTATAATCCTCAAGATAACGAACTACGAATCCTTCAGAGTTTAAATCATGTGTGCTTCTCTTGTTGTCCGACATCCAATCACAAGAAAGGAAAGATTTAATATTATAAAATTTATGAATACATTATAACATTCAAGCCATCTCTCTGAAAGCTTCGGAGTCAAATCGTGCTTGCTCCTTCTATTTATCCGACCGCCAAACTTTGAGGAAATAGGAAATTTTGATAATAATATTTATAAGTATTTATGTTGAAGAAATAAGAGGATATACATATATTTCCAGGCAATAGTTGTTGATAATTAAAAATACCATAATAATAATAACTCCTTCAAGAGCACCAAACAACCTATGTAAGGCATGAATTCTAACACTAGGAAAATCTTAGCACCGTTAACTTTTTCATAGAAGGGGAAGGATTCAAGTTTCCATCACTCACGCACTAGGTAGAAATTTTTAGTTTGTAAATATAAAAGTTTACAACCTTATTATTCAAATATGAGGACATTTAAATGGTAACTTTGGAATTTTACCAGAGTTTACCAGTCTTTACCATTTGTTTAAAATTTGTCCAAAACACATATAAATACTTATA